>JARJLG010000283.1:0-106839 GCA_029448575.1 Mycena maculata | reverse complement strand
CGCGTAATACCGTTTCTTCGAGTCTATTGGATCAGCTTGGTAAATCTGAAGCCCAACTGCCATCCAAGACGTGTCTACTGCGAGATAAATATCAGAGTCCCACTCATAGTTTCAACGGCTTCAAACATCCTGCCGTTAGAAGCGCTTGTTTCATTGTTTCCATGGCTTCTATCTGTTCTGGTCCCCACACAAATTCTTCAGTGTCCCGAGTTAACTTCTGAATTGGTTGAGAGATTTTGCCGTAGTCTTTAACAAACATTCGCATAACCCCAATTGTTCCCAGAAATTTTCTAACATCTGATACATCTTTTAGTGGTCCCCATCTCATGATTACCCCAACGCGGTCAGTACTTGGCCGTCTCCCTTCGTAAGAACAAACATGCCCTACTACTGAGAAAGAGTCTGCGCATAAAATTGATTTTAGCCCTGATAAGGTGCCACCACAATATTTAATACGTTGGACTACGCGGTTCAAGTTCTCAAAATGCTCCCAGACAAAACGCCTGATACCAGCATTCTCAGGTATGGTTTCAAAATCTCCATCTTTATCTTGATACCTTGATCCTGGACCTCTTATCGGTACATCATCGATGTAAGGTATAGTAACATGCGGAATTTCATCCTGCAGGATAAATGTGACATCATCGTGGAATATTGGTACTGAGTTTGTCCAACCTTGGGGCAATTTTACCAACCTGAGAGCGCCAAACGGCGTCTGAAAAGTCGTAAAGTCCCTAGATCCTTCGGCAATATCCCTATGATCATATCCTGAATATAAATCCAAGCACCCACCACATGCCCTACCCGCAAAGTGATTGGCGAGTTCGTCTGTAGCCGGTGGAACCCCAGAATGTGCAATTGTTACTGCGTTCAAAGGTTCCAAAGCATGTACCAAACGAATACTCTTGCCATCTTTCTTGATAACTCCAAAGAATTTACTTCGATACGACGCGTTGGATGGTTCATAAACCCCAGCGTCTATCTTGTTCTTTATCACTTTACAGAATTCCTCCAGCTGCCCTCTTGGAATTGGTATGCTCCTCTCTACCCAGGTATTATGCTCCACTAACGGGAACTCTACTGGTGGAAAGAAGTCATGACGGAAACTGCCTCGTTCTTCGTCATTCCAAGCGAAGGCCTGGTCTTGGTCCATCATAAACTGGTGCATTAACTTCCGTTCTTCTGGCCACAAGAAATCTCCCGTATGAAGCTTGTCTATGATTTCCTTTCGTTCCTCCGTATATCGTTTTGTTGGACAATATTCTGAAGGATGGGTTTTTAAAACAGGCATATCGTTCAAAGGATCACCAATGATTTCCCGTTTAATCCTGTATTTATCGGGTAATTCTGTATAGACTGGCCTGACTTTCAATCCTACTGGCTTATATTTCTTGCCAGCGAACACAGAAACTGATTCTTTTGGAGTTACTATTTCCGCGTAAATCGATTTTGTATTTTCCTCACTCGGTGGAGCAGGATGTATGAAATCAGCCGACTGACAGCATGCACAACGGACTTCCTGGCTCAGGACGTGGGTAGTTTTCACTGTTGATCCACTCCTTGAACCATGGTAGACTTTTTCTTGGTCCTTCTTAGGGCCATCCGGTCCATCCGCTTGACTCCAAGTAAAGACGTCGAACTTGGGTGCATTTTTCCCTTGAGAAGTATCAGGACCCTTATGGAACTCGTTAAACAGGGCTTTTGCCGTTCTGTCTTTACGAATCTCTTTAGAGGTCATTGACGCACTAACATACGCCTCAAGAACTTCCGTCTCTGTGAACTGTTCTTTTCTAGGCTTGAAATACCCTTGTATTTCCAACTCCTTATCCTTGTTGAACCCGAATTTTAATGCCAGCTCTCCTCGTTCATGCTCTTGCATTAATTCATCGAAGACTGGTGAAAACCCGCTTCGGCTATAGGTGTATCGGCAATCTTTGCTGGTGGGTCATCCTCATCAGGAACCGATTCCACAGTAGCCTTGTTCGGTGGTAAGTTGTCCTCATGTTTACCTCTCGGGTGAGTGGGCATGGTGCAACGCTTCCCCGTATTAGGGTCTTTGATAGTAATCGTTTGGCTTCCATCTGAACTGTTCTGAACTACACTTTCCGTTAAGATCTCGAAGGGTCTTCCCAATAATATCTGATACGCAGGCCCTTTGATTATATGGGCCTGCAGATACACCGTGATCATGCCAAAAGTGAAGGGCACATTTCGCGCCAGTCCAACGGATTTCTCAATAGAATTATTTGCGCTCTGCATAAAGATCTGGATATCCGGATCCCAACAAACTTTGATAGTAATCGTTTGGCTTCCATCTGAACTGTTCTGAACTACACTTTCCGTTAAGATCTCGAAGGGTCTTCCCAATAATATCTGATACGCAGGCCCTTTGATTATATGGGCCTGCAGATACACCGTGATCATGCCAAAAGTGAAGGGCACATTTCGCGCCAGTCCAACGGATTTCTCAATAGAATTATTTGCGCTCTGCATAAAGATCTGGATATCCGGATCCCAACAAACTTTGATAGTAATCGTTTGGCTTCCATCTGAACTGTTCTGAACTACACTTTCCGTTAAGATCTCGAAGGGTCTTCCCAATAATATCTGATACGCAGGCCCTTTGATTATATGGGCCTGCAGATACACCGTGATCATGCCAAAAGTGAAGGGCACATTTCGCGCCAGTCCAACGGATTTCTCAATAGAATTATTTGCGCTCTGCATAAAGATCTGGATATCCGGATCCCAACAAACTTTCAATTCTTTCGCCTTTTCAAGTGACATTGAAACTATTTGCGACCCAGAATCCGAAACTGATTCAACTTCACCCCGGTTATTAACCTTAGGGAAGACGACTCGTAAAGATGCAGATTCCCTTGCTACGTATACTTGTTTAGGGATTTCATCAGGTCCCAAACTTTCTAGATATTGCATATAAGGATCAGGGATCATTATGGATCCTTGCGGTAATTCTTTGTTGCTCCCATCGGATATCATGAAACCGCTCACTCGAGGTAGGTCCTCCATGCTGAGTGCGTCATATTCCAACCTAATAACCTCATCCTCATCTTCCAGGGGTATTATTTCCTCCTGAAATGCCAGTGCAGCCTCCGGAACGATTTTCGTGTAAATCGGTTGCCTGGTCTTGGTGAGCCTCGCCTTAAGACTCTTCCGCACATCCGGTGCTATACCAACTAAATCACCAAGACTCATTTCTATAGTAGACTTGAGCGCTTGATTAGCCAGTTTCTTGCCTAGTCGATCCTTCTGAACCGGCGCGCGGACACGGTATGCTTTTTCTCCTTCCCTTGGTAGCGAGGGTCTAGCCGGTGGTTGAGCATGATCAGTAGATAATGCAGGCGGAACTCCCGCGAAAGGTAGTTCTGCAACTGCGTCCCCATTTTCATTAATCTCCTCCGGTACGACCTCTGCTATCCGAATTCTCCTCTGCTTTGTAATTTCTGGCAAGTGATCCACTTCATCACTACTTTCCTCACTAGACGTTCCTGCTGTTGCTCTTGTTCTCCAATCCTGACTTTTATCTGCGGAATTTTGTTCATTTCGGTTCTCAAGGGATTGTTTCTGCTTGGATTTCCGCGTCCCAACCCCTATCCCTGAACCTAAGTGAAATTTGGGGGCTGGCTTCCGCTAGCTTTAGCGGATCCTCGAGTTACAGCGAACTGTTCCTGAGTAATAGGCAATTCCCCACTCTGCATCCTTGCTAAGAGCTGGATTGCCTGGTTTAAGTCAATATTCTGCGTAGGTCCTTGGTTAACAGGTGCCTGCGGCTGAATAGCCATATATGCGGGTTGAGCCGCTGGAGCGATATTCACGTAATTCGGTTGCACTTGCATAGGTATTTGACTAGCCATATAAGCGGGCTGAACCCCTTGCGGGATATTCGCGTAATTGGTAAGTCCTTGCATAGGCACCTGGTTAGCCATAAATGCGGGTTGAACCGCCGAAGGCATATTCACGTAATTTGACTGACCCTGATTTCCAACCCTAGCAAGTCGTACTTTCAATGTCCTGACTTCATCCAAGGCTTGATCCAACGGATCAGGTTGCCTTTCGTTATCCTCAGCGTAATACTGGGAAATAGCTGGGCTATTATAATAATTTTGGCCCATTGACTTATTACGCCAGTAGTCTTCCACTCTCTGCCTCTGGCTTCCCGCTCCTCTAGGTAACCAATTTCCATCTCCGAGTTTGGTTTTACCGTCCTCTACAATCACTAGACCCTTGGATATGGCATCTTCCTTGTACGGACACTCGCGAGAGAAATGACCTGTCTGTTCACAGTAGAAACAATCGGGCTTTCTATCACCCCGACCCCTTTCTTGCTGGTTCCCAGAACTAGAGTTATGGGCCGTAGTACTATTTTGGGCATTAGAGCCTGCACGTACAACGTCCTGATGCGGAGGTGGATCTCTCCTGGGTTCCCGACTATTATTCTGATTCAACGCATGCAAAATCTCATTATGACGGCTAACGCCCTCAACCGTAAGATTTTGAAATTGCTTTTGTTGCACCACAAGTTGATCTTGGATGTTAGCTATGACCTCACTGAGCTCATCAATTTTCGCATCTTTTGATTCAATTTTTACCGTTGGGAAGTGCACAGACCTCGCCGTCGATGGTTGAATCGAAATTTCCGATTCTGCGTCTTCTGAAGCCGCCATTTGTTCTGCCATAATAACCAGATCCTTAAATTCAATCTGGTCTCCTCTGCGTTCGACTTTAGCCGCTGCAGGTGCGCCAGGCGCTGGAGCCGGAGCCAATCCAGGGAGTTGGTGTTTCAATAATTTGGTAGAATTGATAGTCAACTTTAAGGTGTCCGCGAACCCTTTCTCTAAGGTAGTCAAGTACAATTTGACCGCCTGCTTGTTCGTAATCTGAGCCGGAGCTAGCAACAACTTCGCCATCTCGGTCTGGAAATCCACACCAAAACGCCTAAGTTTGCCTTCTTCTAGGAGGGATACTCCTTGATATCGTCTGCAGATACGGACTAGCGCACTCATTGACCCATTTTTGTCCTCTTCTATCTCTGGATAGCTCTTATAAATTTCTTTTAAGAACTCATCAAAGGTAGCGGGAGCATTATAAGTTGCTAAGCTTCTCCATGCTTGCTTCTTTGAGAATGGAACATAACTAACAAAGTGCTCTTTTCGGAGCTGCTCGTCGGTTATGCCTGCCAAGTTCAGGATTTGACGGACTTGGTCCACAAAATCTCTGAGCTCTTCATAGTCATCTGAAGTAAAGCTAGGTGCATTTTTATCCCATGTGTACGGAATTCTGAAATGGCCTGTGGTCGGCGCATTTTGGTTTGGAGGGTTTTGCAGATTTGGAGCATTAGCCTGGTTTGGCGCCGCCCCTCCTCCTGCTCCCCCTGGGTTCAACTGAGTTCCCATGAATGTATCGATAGCGGATTGAAATGTAGTGTTTGAAATTAACGAAGGAAGAACTATTTCGTCTCCTTCAGCAGATTCGGGTGAAGTACCAGGTTGACTAGGTTCTTCTACGATTTTCGCGTAATTCGAATTCAAGCTTCGGTGAGCTGCAGATCGAGTTGTGGTCCGGTTTTTAGCCTTTTCACGTGCCGTTTCAGCAGGTGATGGTCCTTTTCGCTTGCTAGGTAGTGGGGGAAGTTCCTCTGGAGTGCCGAAGCCCTTAGATTTCCTTCTTTCCGACCTCCTTGGTTTTATGAATGGAGTCTCAACCGATTCTGAATCTTCCTCGCTAAGATTCGGATTGCCCGCAGATGCAGAAGTTCCGGCTCGAGGCTGTCTCGTGCCGAAGGGTAGAATTTTTCCGTGGAGCTAAAGGCTCAACAACAGATGACTTCAGAGAAGTCCTTCACAGTGTATCCGAAGATAACAAAGTGGTATAACTTGGTTCCTTAGGCTTTTATCAAGTCTAGAAATGCGCGATTGAACCGTTCGTGAATTCAATACAACACAAGACAACTATTTCAAAGAAATAGCTCAACTGATCCCCTCGCGGTGGGCTCCAGATGAAACGCTGACTATCTGAACAAGCGTGAAATGTAGTAAAATGTAAATCAGCGCTTTAGAGCACTAATAACACAAAACCAACACTGAACACAAATCCAAACAATAAACGGTGCGAGTACGGGGATCGGACCAAGTATTAGGTCTCTGGTTGTGCTAGATATAAGTAATAGCTATTTACGCGTAAATACTGATTTGATTCAATTAGCCGATCTAGTGACTCAGATGAGGTCTAGAAGGTGCCAAGAGGTGTTTTATCTTGTGGGGTGGGTGGATTAGTCCTTAGACGTTGTTATCCTTTCAGTGTTCTCGGTCCCTTATGATTCTGTTCCTTGTTCTATCAAGTCCGTTTGCCTAAATCCTTATGAAACCCTTGCGAAACCCTTATGAAACCCTTATGAGTCTGTTCCGTGTTCTGTTTCCTTAAGATCCTAGCGCGAGATGTGATCCAACAACCAACAATATATTGACCGAAATAACTAAAAGAACTTTACAAGTTCCAAGAGGTACTCCGAATGAATACAAGGCTTCCCAAGCGACAATACCAGCAGAGCTGAATACGTCTAGCAAGAAGGGGTGAATTCACTGCCTTCCCTCTCTGAACCTGTCTGTATTTATACAAACGAGTGACACAACATGCAGGACTAATAAAATATAAATAGTACATGAATAATTAGCAATGAGCACGCAATGAATACAAACGGATAAATAAACGGTTAAATAGATACTTTGTTCCGAGACCTATGTTCTGATTTGATTCTAATCCCAGAGATGGCATCATATTATGATGTGGATTTTACCCGTGTCTAGCCCTCTCTGCAGAATCACGGTTAAATGGTCATATAGTATGACTTGTGGTGCGGGAAAACGGATAAACTACTCCAGCACATGAATGATGGAGCTAGTGGATCAATCTTCCCTAGGCAACAACTGCGCTACCCAATCCAGACCTCGGTCTAAGCGTTGAATATCAAACATGCCGTGGATTGATCCGTCGGCTACTGCCGGACTGTTCGGGCCGTGTTCCACTTTCAGCAAAGGTTCCTTTGTTCGTTGATGCCCAACTCCAGTAGTGTACTTTCTCAGGTGTAATTTGTAGTCAGAATGGATGGTGTGTGTATGTCCTTGGTATAACACTTTATCTCTGTCCCAATTCGATCGAATGGTTGGACTTTGAATTACGCGTAAATACACAGCAGCTCCCCAGGCCGTTGACCCTCGTGGTATCGGTGACCTGACAAGTCTTTACTATGTAACTAGAGGCGTAGTGCCTTTAGCCAACAGATCGGACCTCTCTATGGCTCTTTATGGGCAAGATATAGATAAGTTCTGGTTCCACTTTAGTAAGTGGAACAAGGACGCAGAAATTGGTAAATTTCAGGCTTGGCCATTTTGCATGCTTATCAGCGTCCTCACGGACCTGGTGTTTAAAATAGCAATATTGAGTCTAGGCCTTGATCCTGTGACTTGTCGCGTCGCGTTGGATAAGCCAAAGTTGTGTAATCAACTCAGCATTTCCTCCCGAATAAGGTTCCCAGTGCCCCAATAGATGTCAGAGGTGGATATTATGATTCTCCCTTTGGTAGTGAGCATTGCGGTTGCCTTCCCACGTATAGAGGGTGTTTCAGGACTTTGATATTTGGGCTTCAAGCCTTAATCCGGATCTGACCCCTAGTGATCCAAGGGCGTCGTCTCCTGGAATAAGCCATAGGCGCCAGTGTTTAGGATGATAATGCAATATGGCTCTTGGTTGCATGTTTGGAGCTCACACCAACCACTGGATGAGCGCAGAATGGCATGCATTCATAAAATTTGAGGTTTCGCAAATTTCGCGGCTTATCAACGGGTCTGGCCCACGATACTGCGGCAGAAAAGATCACCAGAAGATTCCTGGGACACGCCCGAATTTTGAAGGTCAAAAAGTCGTGGATCCTACATTCCAGCGGGCCCCATTTCTCTTGTCTAGAGTACTTCGTCTGCATTGATCCCGCCTGGGACAAGTCACTCTGGCCATCGTGCATGAAGTTCGTCGGGAATCCATCGCAGCATCTTCCTTCGCTGTCATGTGACTAAACTTGTCCCGTATATCATGATGACTTACTTGTGTTCTCCATGCCCCTCGTGTGGATGGATCCCTTTCCTCCCTGTACTGAGCACTCATCGCATGTGGTGTCCCCTTGTTGCCCTCATTCTTTTGGCTGTCCTTGCGGCAACGTACTTCAACGAGGACCAGGACATTTCCCATGATCTACCTAGACCCTACCATCTTTCAGCTGACCGGCTCAGCGAAGTCCCAGGCCCCCGGAAACTCCACCAAAGGGTTGTCCGGGAAATCCTTGGATTTTTAGCCTCAAAAACCCAATATTTTCCAACATTCTGGAGCTCAAAAACCCCAAATCGGACAAGGCTCTCCCTTGCACGAAATTCGCCTAAAAATGCCATAAAATCGAAATAAATTGGGGAAATTTCCTGCGGGTGGTGTGTACTGGTGGCGGGGGACTTAACCACCTCGTTTTGGTTGCTGATACGTCAGGATGGATCGAAATTTTGTGGGACAGACCTCAAAAAACCAAATTTTGGACAAGGAAATGGCCATTTTGAGGCCTCAGAAACCCAAATTTCCGGACAACCCTTGGTAGAGCTTCCCTGGGCCTGGAGCCCCTTTGTTCCCATATTCAAGCTGGATTTTATTTATTTTCAAAACCAGATGCGTCCATGATATCTTCCTCTGGGAAAGGAGCCGGGGGACACGAGGAAATGTGATTCATAATCGCGCCCCACCTTCTCCCTCTCCTCTGACCCCGCCTCCACTTCCGTCTCCGCCGCCTGGGCCACCACTGCCTGGTCCACCACCGCCCGGGCCTTCACCATCCGGGTCTCTACCTGGTCCACCACCGCCCGGGCCTTCGCTGTCCGGGTCTCTACCTGGTTCCCCACCTGCTCCTGCTACTCCTATATCGACGCAAGCACCGCCATCGCCCTTGCCCTCGTCTCCCACCCTGACGTCAACCGACCCATCCCAAATAGCACTACTGCACAGCCCCCTCCAACCCAACATCCCCAAGCGACAACCTCCCCAACCATCAACTTGTTTCCTTGTGAGCCCACTCAGCACAACTCCTGCGGCCACTACCCAACCTTCGGAAACTGCCACTGCGCTCCACATGTCCTTACCATCATTGCACTCTCGCTGTCATCACCAGCCACCATCGCCATGTCGCAATGGTCCTCATCTGCACACATCAACGTGCTGCTGGCCTTGTGCTGGGCATGCTGGTCCCGCTCCTCCTCATTGCCTTTGTCGCTGCGATCGTGCACAGATGTCGCTGCAGGCAGACTGGGACCCCAGATGCGGAACACATCAAAGGTCATCACTCCGAGATAACTACCTTCGATCCAGACTGGCACACCAGGGGCAAAATCCAACGCACCCGGGATCCACATGTGTTTCACGCATGTGGTCCGCAGGTGCTCCAGGAGCTGCCATCAATGGGACAAAGGGTCCTTCAATGGACTTATCACTGTGGTTGACAATGTATTGACAATGTACAAGGTATGGTTTAATCAGATATCACAAATAAATGCAGTTGTTCAGAAATACTTATCATGCTCTTTGTCTGCAGGTAGTTGCCAACCAATGTGACATCTAGAATCATATCTTGGTTATATTCTCCTTTGTGGCTGACAAAGTATGACATGGTTTCTTCTTAGATCCGATGAATGATTTGTAGCTATGTCTTCGGATTTTGAGCCAGTTTTGCACCTGTTTTTCACCTTTTGTTCGCGTAAGCTGCAAGGTAACCGCACATGTTGTCGTGTCCATGCCGAGTGACGGCATGATAGATATTGATGATGCCATTATACTCACTGCCACGGTCTCATTTGTCTCCCTCACTGCCAGTATGCAGCCGTCGCACCTGCGCGCTGCCTTCTTTGGGCTGACAAAATGTCGGCACATTGTCTTTGTCTTCACACATCCATGCCCACACATTGCCTTTGTCGGGGTATGCCAACATCTGCACGCCACCTTGGTCAGATCACCACCCCAGCCGTCCATTGGCTGGGATGCAGCCATCACCGCTCCTGGGGCGGCCAACCCTGTGTTCGCTCCTGACACGACATGTCTCTTTGTGACTGCTTGACATTGCTATCTGTCGGCGCCCTGGCCATCACTGCTCTCTTCAACTATCAAAACATGGTTTCCACCGCCATCGTGTAGCAGTGGGGTGGCCGCACCAATCAGCCACAAACAGACATGTCGTGTCGCGGGCAAATGAGGGTTGGCCGCCCCAAAGACAAGGGTGTGGCCGCATCCCAACAAGGACGATAGGCAGCGGGCGTGGTGGGCCGACAAAGGTGCATACAGATGTAGGTGTACACCAAAAAAATGTGATGTGCAGGTACAGCTGTGTCCTGACAAAGGTGACGTCAGGGCATTTTCCCGGCGTAACAACGGCAGCGCACAGGCATGGAAGCAGCCTGACAGCTGCGTGACATTGGCAGTAGGTGAGACACATGAGACCGTGTCAGTAAGCATCACCCCTGGCTTGGCATGATAACAACGGCATGTGTGGTTGGCTCACGGCTCGTGGCAAAAAAAGGTATATAATGGGTGAAAACTGGTGAAAAATCCAGATATGTAGCTACAAACAATACAGTATATTCATTGGATGTAAGTAAACACCTTGTACTTTGTCAACCACAAAGCAACATATGACCAAGATGTGATTTTAAATGTCACATCAGTTGGCAGCCACCTGCAGACAAAGAGCACAATAAGTATTTCTCAACAACAGTATTTATTTGTACTATCTGATTAAAAAATACATTCTACATTGTTAAATGGTATGCTAAGACCATCAAAGGAGTCCTTGTCGTGTTGATGGCACCTGTTGACCACCTGCGGACCACATGCGTGAAATACATGTGGATCCCGGGTGTGTTGGCTTTTGCCCCCGGTGGCACGAGCTCGAGCGTCTGCACACACCCAAACCATCGATCTCGGAGCCACAAATATTAATCCAGCATACCTCGGAGCAAAACGACACTAATTGTAATACTGCCTTTGGATCCTCATGTATGGACATTTGGCGTGCATCCACGGATTCCCATGACGTTGCACCCCCGATGCCCCCACCACATTAGTCATGGCCATTGCCTGAGATACCTTCCATGGGCCAAAATTATTAGCACACCACCACGTTGTATCTGAACGCTGCGGCTTGGTATTGTCTGAACCCATTTGTGAACATTTGATTGACTGGTTATGATATCAATACTAAGCTTGTTGATTTATATCCCACTTTTTGTAGGGACGGGTAAAATAAATTGAGCGATATGACCTGTAGTTTGCGGGTGAGTTCATAAGGTGGAGTTGAGGGTGGGATTTCCCCAGTTGGAGTGCATCGCATCGAGTGCCTGCCTACCCTCCAAAGAATGCCGTCTATTCTGGAGAAAAATTGTGTGAGCAGTGAGAAAGGATGCATGTACAGCCATTCATTGATATCAAATTCAACGCACAAGAATTTGGGGTGTCAAAACTGTGAGATGACAATCATATAACATTCAAAGATACACAACTATTTAAGACTCACAACCTGCATATCCAGAGGCCTCCGACCTTGTCCCGTCTATGAAAAAAAGTGCACCTGATACTGGGCAAAGCTTGGATCCCAAACAGGACACGTCTTTTCCTCCTCGACTTTAACATCACCTTGTGCACCGTAGATTATTCAAGTCAATGGAGGTCTTATTAGCCCAGGTTTCAACATCTATAATATAATATAATGGCAAAGCTACAGAAGTTTCTGATCTTCCATTTTCCCACTCTCGCCACCAGCACCGAGCACCCAATAAGCACCCACCCATGGGCATCTCGGACATGTGACAATGTATCAGGTTTATTGCAGCAAGACTCGGATCTTTGCTGTGAGACAACCTTTACTGTGTAACAACCTTGGCTGGTGTGATTCGGACTGCGGTGCTACTGCTGGCAAGTTGGTTTGTTGCTTGGCAGGCTCAGCAATTCGTCCTCTAGGGGGAAATTTGTATGTCTGAAGTCTCTCGACGGGCACGGAATTTGTGTTTTTAAAATGTGGTGGTGTACAAACTACTCCGTCTCGCAACAGAGGTTTCCTAAGGTTTCTGATTCCTTCCCTGAGGGAGAGAAAAGCCTTCCAGTAGCGCTGCTTTTCCGTTCTACACTCGGGAACGAGAGAGGTCAGTCGTGATGTGATGTGGAAGGAAGCACTGGCACTAGACTGGGGTATGTCAGTCCTGTTTTAAGTCTCCGCCATCGTATAATCTGACTTCGGAGTATTACCAAACACAAATTTAGGGCGGGTCTGCTGCGATTGTCAATATTCTGCACAATCCCTCTCTGCTTTGTTCCTTTCTTCTGCCTCTACAGAGAATTCATTTTTCCAAATAAAGAGTCCGCTCCTTTGAAAGCTCTTGAATGGTGTGCCATCATTCTCCTGCTCTACTGTAGGACCAGGTGTCCTGACAGGGTTTCAATGGCTACACGCAAGTACAACAGAGTCATCCGTGGCGTCGTTCATAGTGGGAGTTTGGCTCCACTTGGGCCTATACAGTGACAGAGGAGGCAAATATCCAATAAGGGTGGGGTATAAGTGTCTCCGCTGCGAGGGAACAGCGGCGGAGTGAGGCAGAAGGGGAGGAAAGGTGTTCCCTTTGGTCTCGGTGACCTTTTGTTCTTTGGTTGACTGGCCCCTTTTGTTCTTAGACGGTTTTAAAATGCCTAGATTGCAAGGGGAGAACTAGATATCGTTACTGAAGTGTCTACCCCTATTTGTACCCTGGCAGAGCCCACACACAGCCCGCCTGGAGTATTGTTGGCCCTCCGCCTTCATTCCTGTCCATGCAGTGGGTCTCTGCCCGCCTTGCGGACTCCGCTTTCCCGATTTCTACGGGCCCTTGAAGCCTACCTTCTCGCACGCCTGTCACAATCCTTCGTTCGTGGGTGGAGGGATGATAATCCATGGCGGAGTGTGTTATTCCCACTCCGCCTCTCCCAATTCATCCTGTTTTGGATATTGTTGTTGACCATCACGTATCGCATCTTGTTTGGGAGGTTATGGTTTCAAAAATGACAGTGGTTCAGTGTTTCTTCCTTGAGGCAAGGGCTCCGCCATACTAGGTCATATGGATGATGAGGCGGAGTCCCAAAGTAATGGTACCCATGTGCCTGGTCTCGTTGAAACACTGACTACCTGAACAGGCGTGAAATGTAGTAAAAGGTCTATCAATGCCTGAGCACCAACAAACACTAAACCAACACTAAACACTAATCCAAACAATCGAGTGGTGCGAGTACGGGGTTCCAACCAAGTATTAGGTTGATATTTGAACTAGATCTGGTAATAGCTATTTACATGTAAATACTGAGAACGCTCCAATAGCCGATCCAGAGACTCTAATGAGGTCTAGACGAAGCAGAGAGTGGTTTTATCTCGATGGGGTGGTGTGGGGTAGTGCTTGGTAGTCAATAGACTCAAGACTTGTGATCCTTCAATGTTCTCAGCTGTAATATCTGTACCAATCCGTGTGCTTTCCCAAATCCTTATGAAACCCAATATGACCTGATACGACCCGATATGAAACCGATACGACCTGATACGATTCTGTTTCCTTAAGATTCCTTATGCGCACATAGATCCAACAACCAACAAATATATTTGACCAAGAATAACAGAAAGAACTAACAAGTTCCCAATGGTACTCCTAGTGAATCCAAGGCTTCCCAAGCGACAATACCAGCTGAGCTGAGTACGTCTAGCAAGAAGGGGTGAATTCACTGGCTTTCCACTCGAAACCTGCTGGTATTTATACAGGAATTATACATCACATGATAAAAGAAATAAATACTACAATCAGTCCACTTCGGTATATACGGATAAACGGACCTGGCTATTTAAAGGTACATGCATCAAAGACCCGGTTAAACGGCTAAATAAGTGCTCTATCCCGAGAGCTGTGCGTCTATCTTTCTGTTTTAAGGTGTTGCCATCATATCTTGATGGACTTGTTATCTTTAGACGTGCCAAGTATAGCGTGTCCGGATAAATTGTAGTAGAGATTGTCCGGGCCAACCAGCTTAGCCTTATAGATAGACTGGCTGTCCTGCATCTCTACCTGATGACACCTTTGTCACCCAACTATTCCCATGGTGCCCTAATTCAACCGAATGGTTGGACTTTGATTTACATGTAAATACAATCTTTTGATGATTTACGCGTAAATACACAGCAGGTATTGATCCTGATAGTGTTACTGAATGTCCCTGAACGATTCCTGAACTCTCCAAGGCATCCAGGCTCGTGTGATTAAAGTTACAGTGACTTAATATGTCACAAATGTCGAACTTGTGCTTGCAACTGCACCAACAACTCTGCCGATTTGATTTGACCTGCAATCTGGATCCCTTATGAATTCACAGTCTAGATGGATGGTATGTGTTATGTCCTTGATATATGACACTTTCCAAATGTCCCAATTCGATCGAATGGTTGAACATGGAATTACGTGAAATTCTATTGTAGCCCACCTGGCCGTTGACCCTCGTGGTATCGGTGACCAGGCAAGTCTATACAATGTAATCTCTTGTGAAGTGCCTTTAGCCAACAGTTCGGACCTCACTATGGCTCTCATTGTGGGCCAAGTAATAAACAAGCATTGTTCTACTTCAGCAAGTAGAACAAGAACATTGAAATTGATAGATTTCAAGTCTGGTCATTTTCCATGCTTATCATCGTTACTTCCACTCGACAGGGGCGGGGGTTCTCATCCAATGAGAGCTGCGGAGCGGTATCCATGGTGATGAGTTCTGGTTCAGGCAGAGGCTCTCTTTCTGATGGAATCAGGCGGCGGATAGTCTTGTCGTGAGCGTGTTTCCCAGGCAGAGGCACGATTCTGTGTGTGTCAAAGCGGAAAGGCTGCACTGTTCAGGCAGATATTGATCCAACACTTTTCTCATTGGCGGAGTGGGTTTTTCAAGGGCGGTAAAACGGTGAATATGGGTACACTGATGTTCACGAAGATAATCAGAAAGCTGCTAGATGGCAACTATCCAACCAAAAACACTACAACCAACACACACACACACACACAATGGAGTTCAGGTCGTCCTGCAGTTTACAGGTAAGATTGAACTTCTCAGGTCCATGTCTCAAAAATGCCAACTCAATAGAAATCTTATTGGGACTAATATGAGCACAAAGTAGTCAAAGATTGACCAGGGATTATCTACTTCAACAGAAGCAATATGGGTTTCATATATTTTATACTTCTAGACACCTCGAAAGATATCTCGAAGACCTATAAGTCTCTCTAGACTTAGATAGGATTTGCTTCGAGGCACCAAAAAGGGGCTATCAAAGACCTATAAGTCTTTCTAGACTTAGATAGGATTTCCTGCCATACTCTGACGGAGACCACATGGGATCTAGACTTGTGATCACGACCGAACTCACTGGAACAGTGCCAACAGCAGACCTGAGATAACAATCAACAGGTGCCTTTCTCTAAGTGCATGACGAACACTAGCGTAAGTCCTTTAAAGCTTATATATGCCAACAAGACCACTTTATAATTGAACTATAAGTTCGACTCAGCCCAGTACCTTCCTGCAGCCATCCGAGTATACAGTAGGGCAAGGGAGAGCGACTATCTACGGGTTTTTACAGGCCTTTTATACTAAACAGAGAAAACAAGTATGTAATGATATATATGTAATTGAGTGGGGATAATTCATGATTCTGGAACAGTTCCGAGGCTAGCCAGGCTGATTCGTTGTCCTATGCCGAGAATAGTCATAAATTATGACCAATTTGGGGTTTCTAGCCTGCCCCACGTCCCTATGCCAAGAATAGTCATCAATAATGACCAATCTGGCTGATTTTCGGGTCCAGCTGCCATTGCCAGGGGAGACGTGGCCTGCTCGGCCTGATTATGACTCCAACATCATTCTAAAAGTATCCCACATCCTACTGGATGCAACAACATTGTTCCAAGATACCAGAATCTTGTCTCAAAGATCTAGATCGCAGTCTAGACTTCAGATTATCAGATCTCCGGTTTTCAGACTACTCTAGTGATCTGCAGACCACATCTAACACGTCTATAGGCCCACAATAAGCTTGGCTTGCAAGTATATATACTGCAATCCAGTTCAAGCAATCTTGGACTTGAGCAAATACCATCTCTAGAAAGCCATCCAGCTTCTAGAAGGTTCGTCTCGATGAGATATAGTCCCTAGGACTGTTCACATCTGATCTATTGATCCAAAAACATAATGTATTGGAGGTCTGGGCTTTGTGTGTTTATCTCCTTGGTATATAGCGTCTAGCTTTTAGTACAACCAACCCTTTGCGAAGTCAATTCAATACTATGAGTCCCACTGAATCCCAAACATGGTATGCTGAACCCCAATGGTATAAGATTCAAACCATATTGTGCCTAGAAGACAATAGTCCTCTCGTGTCATGAACACCTAGCCAGCAGCTCGGAGCTTACTCTGACTCTAATTGTTATGTCACTGGATAGAGGTTCTAGTTTGCGACTAGAAGTGCCAAAATGCAAGATTACACCGGAACACAGTTTCGAACCGTATCAGCGGATGTTGATCTAACAGCGTTTCCATGCTTGGCAGAGTGGGTTTTCCAGAGGCGGAAATCGATTTTAACAGTGTTTCCATGCTTTTCATCGTTGGCGGACTGTCCCTTTTAAAAGGACCCTCGTGCCCATCCATATATCGGTGCCGTAGCATAGGGTAATGCACCGTGGTTGCTTGACGCACAACATATTGTTGGTTGTGGATGTCCCAGGTTCAACTCCCATCTCTTTTTAATGTTTTGGTTGTAAAGAATTATCACTGCTGCTTCTCCGCCAGTCGTTCCACCGTGAGGGATATTACAAGTTTCCGGAGTCAGTGTGTGGAGCCGGCTCACACTGGGTAAACATGTTTACTGTGGCATCCAGCAACCTTTGCTGGGTAGGAGCATTTGCCATGAAACAATCTTTACTGGGAAAACAACTGTTACAGGACAAACTACCAAAGGGAAAATTACTGGGAATGTACTCTGGGACAAATGCAACTGACATACAACCCATGAATTTATTCACGGGGACCGACTATGTGAAGCTGCCACATCACGATTTAGATGCAGCTAGACCAAGAGTCTAGACTTGGCTCAAATTGACTGCAAGCTGGGAAAACAACCTGAACTGTGTTACCGCGCAAACAGCATTTACTGAGATGAGAAACATCCTTTACTGGGAACCAACCTGTGCTGGGAAAACATACACTGTGTTCAGCCAGGCCGAAGCCAGTGAGGTGTCTTAGTACTAGCCGGGTCTATTCTGTGTTTGGCATCCCTTCCGTCTAGGCTCACATAGGTCCTCCGGCCAAGGGCAATCTATGGTAAAGTCTATGCCAATCTAGCGCCGTGGACTCGTGCCACAGCTCCAGTTACACAAGCATCATGGGCTGTCTATGGCCCTAGATCATTGCAATGCCTACTACAGTCCAAGACACCAAGAAGCCCTCCCACTGCAGTCATGCGAGGCTGCCACGCCACCACCGGCCCTCACAACATGACTTATCTTAGGATGCAACTAGATTAAGAAGCTAGACTTGGTTCAAAGATTGATTGTGAGCTGCAGGAAACAACCTTTATTATGTTACTAGGCAAACAGCATTTACTGAGAGACATCCTTTACTGGGAAAAATCTTTTGCTGGGAAAATGTGCTTGACTGGCGAGGGAAAAATAATGTTTACTGTGGATATACCTCTGCTGCCAGGGCAATAGCCTTCATTAACAAAGCAGAGAGATTCGGAGAAATGGCCACCGGCAAGTGTGGTTCCGAAATCGTTCGCTTATATAAGCGCATCGCCATTGATTTGGTGGCAAATCCGCTTTCTTCAGACTCCAGTCGCATCCTGGCACCCCCTGCCCATTAACTACCTGAAATACATGCACAATACACGCAGGTCGTGTCCCATGCAGAATCAGAGGCTGAAGCACACTGAGGAGGGCGAGAAAGGTCCAAATGAGGTGCGACACAATTGTTTGTTCATGCTTGTAGAGCCTTCATCACACTGATCCAGGTGCACCCCGTAGGGACCGGTACACACCCATTTTCGGCCAAGAAAGTGTCCCAAATATTATTTTGACCGATTCTACATGTATTCTCCGTGACAAAACCCCAAATTTTTAACCGACACCACATCAATTAAATATGACTGAGGGGATGGTTGGTGTAATAATAAATGTGTCGCGGAGAATACATGTAGAATGATTTTAGAGGATTTATCATGAAGCTAACTGTAGAGGGAGGTGAGCCGCTCATTTTATATTAGGTGCATCCACTACGACCGAGATTTTGGCAGGGACTCCCGATTCGGACATGAACGGTGATGCGATCAAAATCCTATATGGCTGCCGGTGGCCAGGAGAAAAGAATGAGGAAGTGTCTGGGCATACTACAAGTGATATCAGCCCGTGAATTTATTCACGGGTAGCGACTAGTTCACACATAATAAAATTGTGCCTCGACAGCCAAGCATTGTGGAATGGGTGTTAATATGCGAAAGTATAAACAAGTACTTTCGCTGCCTCATTGCAATTTTAGAATTCCGTACATGAAAAGATTGATCAAAAAGACAGTGTAAATACCCTATATTACAATTTATTTCAAGTGTTTTGGTGAAGTTTTGACTGAATTCTGTTTCTGAGGATATGGGTTTGAGTAGAACTTTTGCTCTGTATGCTGACCATGGTTCAAAACACTATCTGGCCAAAACCTCACCAAAACACTTGAAATAAATTGTAATATAGGGTATTTACACTGTCTGATCCTACTCCCAATATCTATTTCCCACTAAATTGTCTCCTTAATGCCCTATTCATGAAATAGGCAAAAGGTGTCATTAAGCATTTTCAAGTTTTATCATCATATATTGGCTTGTCTTTTGACCCAAAACTGGTCATATAGCCCAAGAAACTCAGTAAGAACCTTCAGAACATCATCCATGACCCTGTGACATACTGAATATAGTGAACAAGAATACAAAACAAGATCAGCCTGAAACATGGGGTACAGGGTGCCTTGGGTGTCAATTGCCTACTTTACTACTATGAATACATCATCCAATCCCAAAGGATGTGTTTTGAGGTATCTCACAGTATGGAGGAGCATATGATAGGGCCAAAATGCAATTTCCTTGTATAACCAAATTGCGATGTTTTTCATCATTATAATACAATAAACTACCTGGAGGGTGTCTTTGTAGCTTGAAGGATCAAGGTAGTGCACTCAAGAGCCATTTCCATTTGTATATCCCCAGGATATTATGGCCAGGACACAATTTATCAACTTTGCTATTTTCACCCTATTATTACAATGTAGTAGGCTCTAATGTGTCCCAGTTGGCTTCAAAGAATCTAGAACAACATTCCTATCCAGTTAGAACATCCAAAATGGTTGAATTATGAGTCAGGGAAGGGCCAATGTAGCAAACTTTCTTTTTGGAATGAAAGCGTTAGTGTCCCAAAAAGGAAAGTCATTGGCCAAACCTTTGATCCCTATACCCAAATTGTAGAGCTCATCAAGGGCTTTAAGAGTCATCTATAGCATTTTGTGATTGGCGGCCTCATTGGCCTGCAAAATGCAAAATACTTTCCAAGAGTCAGCGCTTTTTGAACAAATATTAGCATTTAATGCAACCAGGCATCAACTGCAACCTCAATATGGGCAGCCATAGCACCCAATACAGACAGCCATTGATTTCAAGGCAATGACAGGACCCATCAATTCCAATACAAATTAATTATGATTTATATCAGTTTTTTTACTGCCGATTATGATTATTGAAGCCTTAGACCACTGAATCTCCCTTCTTATAGAACAGGTAAACCTACCACGTTACCCATCCTAACTAGAATGATAGTATGGATGGAAGGGGAAGAGTGGCATTTTTTTTTTCCCTTATTTTTTTTTCATTTTTTTTTTTTTTTTTTTTTTTTCCCCTGTATTTTACAATATTTTTTGATGAATTTCCTTTTTAGGTGTCTCATCTAATGGCGGGCGGGTGGAGGGGGAAGAGTGGTTATGTTTTCCTTATTTTTTCTTGTATTTTACAATATTTTTAGTGTATTTCTTAGGTATCCTACTCTGGCAGGATTAAGTAATATATTCTTTCTTTAAAGCTTCAAGTCACAGAGGTAAATATGCTGTACAAGAGGAGTTATTTTTTTTTTTTTTTGTATTTTTTCCTGTATTTTACAATATTTTTTGGTGAATTTCCTTTTTTGGATATCCTGCTTCCACTGTCAGACCCATTATAGCATCTTCATATTCCAAGGAAATAGCCCTCTGGGCGGAGCCTGGATACTGGGGTTGCATCACATGTGCAAAAGACTGCAAAAGAGCTATTTGCTTGCATTGTTCTCATTCGGTCTTGGAGGTCAGGGAAGAGCTTATCCGGAAATCTCCGAAACCCGATAATACCCGAATCAGTGGCAGTGCAACCAACAGGAGCAGCACCTTACTATAACGGGAAATTTTGTCCTAATAAGGAAGGAGCAACACGTACGAGAACCCAGATACTTTAAAAAGTATCCAGGCATTGTTTTATTTTTTTCTTGTATTTTTTTTGTATTTTCTTGAAAGTTTCCTTTTTGAGCCATTTTAACTCTCATTATTGAGCCAGTGCCCGGCAGGATTACCTAATACAAGTAACAACTGAGAGCTCTAAGTTCAAAGGCCTATACGCTGCAGTGTCTCTCACTGGTTGAACATTTCACATTTTTGAGTGAAAAAATTGATAAAAAATGTCGTTCAATTTATAGCCATTTTTCACCGAAAAAAGAAGTAAAAAATTCAAAACATTTTTCACCACTTTTTGAGTTGAAATCAAAGTGAAAAATGTGAAATAAAGTTTGTGATGTTGCAAATATGTATCTTTTGCATTTTTTGACTGAACTCAAGGTGAAAATGAAGGTGAAAAAATCAAAAGTTTTTTCACTAGCTTTTTCACCAGAAATCAAAGTGAAAAATGTGAAACAAAGTTGGTCATATTGTTGAGATGTTTGTTTCACATTTTTTGACTGAAACTCTAGGTGAAAAATGCGAAACATCACTGGTTGAACATTTCAATTTTTTGAGTGAAAAAATGGATAAAAATGTCATTCAATTTATTGGCATTTTTTCACTGCAAAAAGAAGTGAAAATTTTAAAACATTTTTCACCACTTTTGTGAGTTGAAATCAAAGTGAAAAATGTGAAACAAACCTCATGTTTTTCTTCGAACTAGTAATACCATTAATTCATACACATTTCAAGGTAAAAACAAAGGTGGAAAAATGAACAGTTTTTTGACCAGTTGTTTCACTAGAAATAGAAGTAAAAAATGCAAAACAAACAGTGGGGGCAAAAGCTAACTCACCCAGAATTCACATGTGTTTCACTCATGTGTTCCGAAGGTGGTTGGCAGCTAAACAAAGCCGATATCACAGTCCATCAATTGTTCTTTGCCAGACAAAATACACACAAAGAATAGACAAAGGACAGACAAAGGAGCTTGGAAATCCTGTGGCCCTTTGTCCTTTGTCCTTTGTCCTTTGTCCTTTGTCCTTTGTCTTTTGTCCGTCTTTTGTCTATTGTCTGCCTTTCACTGGTGAAGCAATTCAAGTTTTTTTGACGGAAAAATTGGTAAAAAATTCAAAATCTGTTTAGTACATTGTATTTTGGGTCCCAGTGGCATTTTAGGTGCATCTCAGGTCCCTGCATCTATTTCTGGTGTGCTTGGGCCCATGCCACCCACCGTTCCCTCACGGATTTAAAATCCGAAAAATCACCCTTTATTGCTGCATTTTGGGTGCATTTCAGGTCCCTGGATCCATTTCTGGTGTGCTTAGGCCCATGTTGTCTGCCGTTCCCTCACGGATTTAAAATCCGACCTAAAAATCAAGCAAAATGGCAGTTTAAATCAGTACTTGGCCCGCGGTGAGTCCAATCCCAGACGGATTTTGGGGCCCAGCGGCATATTAGGTGCATTTCAGGTGCCTGCATCCATTTCTGGTGTGCTTGGGCCCATGTCGTCTGCCGTTCCCTCACGGATTTAAAATCCGACCTAAAAATCAAGCAAAATGGCAGTTTAAATCAGTACTTGGCCCGCGGTGAGTCCAATCCCAGACGGATTTTGTGGCCCAGCGGCATTTTAGGTGCATTTCGTGTCCCTGCATCCATTTCTTGTGTGCTTGGGCCCATGTCGTCTGCCGTTCCCTCACGGATTTAAAATCTGACCTAAAAATCAAGCAAAATGGCAGTTTAAATCAGTACTTGGCCCGCGGTGAGTCCAATCCCAGACGGATTTTGTGGCCCAGCGGCATTTTAGGTGCATTTCAGGTCCCTGCATCCATTTCTGGTGTGCTTCGGCCCATGTTGTCTGCCGTTCCCTCACGGATTTAAAATCCGAAAAATCACCCTTTATTGCTGTTTTGATGAGTACTTGGCCCGCGGTGAGTCCAATGCCAGACGGATTTTGTGGCCCAGCGGCATTTTAGGTGCATTTCGTGTCCCTGCATCCATTTCTTGTGTGCTTGGGCCCATGTCGTCTGCCGTTCCCTCACGGATTTAAAATCCGACCTAAAAATCAAGCAAAATGGCTGTTTAAATCAGTACTTGGCCCGCGGTGAGTCCAATCCCGGACGGATTTTGTTGCCCAGCGCCATTTTAGGTGCATTTCAGGTCCCTGAATCTATTTCTGGTGTGCTTGGGCCCATGTCGTCTGCCGTTCCCTCATGGATTTAAAATCCAACCTAAAAATCAAGCAAAATGTAGACTCGAAACCAGTCACGTTTTTCGCTGAAACAAATTGATGATAGTCGATCAACTCGCAAGCGGAAAAAGAGACTGGAGCTTAATCACCGGCAGCTAGTACGGTCGGAAGTTACCGGTGCGGGTTGTTTTGACTTAGAATAATTACGCTTCATCCAAAATTCAAACTTGTATTCTCAAAATTCTAAATTGACAGTTCTGTTGTAAATACTTTCAAGTGTCGTAGCTATTGATTTCGAAGAGAAATGTGAAGAAATGAGATCGCCAGAGGCAAAATAAAAATGCACCCATCCGTATTGGGACAACTCCTGTTTTTCTTTTCTCTCGATCATCCTCATGCCACCGAAGCGCAAACGCGACTAGGATTCGGACAAGGACTATGCTGGTCCCTCGTCGCTGCGTGGATCTAGGCGAACATTAACACGGGCTGAGGAGCACTTCTTCGAGACTAGTAGTGCACCTACATCTCCTCGTACCTCCCCCGCTCCGCAGCCTCACACCCCGGAAGCAAGCGACAATGAAGAGCCTATGAAACCGCTCCCGGATTTAATCTCGCATCTGGTAGACAGCAGGAGAGCACTGTACACCACCAGCTCAGCTGGACCTACTCCGGGAACTCCCCGCAAGCCGAGGGCCGCCTCGGAGACACCTGCCCAGTTTCCCTCTCCTGCAACATCAACCATCTTCGAGCCTAGTCCCATAAAGGCAAAGGGTGGCCGTCCTCGTGCGAGAAAACGGACCAGGAACCCGCGGAATGCAAATAGTGAGGTCACACCCACTGAACGCGAACAGATGCGTGCAGAGGCCAAGAAGAACAGGAGAGCCCAAGAGGAAGAGAGGAGAAGAGCAAAACATGCAGCACTTTCCGAGGAGCGACGCCAGGAGGAGGAGGCTGCGGCTGCATCGAAAGTAGCGCGGGACCATGCCAGGGCCCAGGAATGGTACGCCAAAATGACAACACCGGAGGAGGAGGGAGGAGCGGGCTTCGGAAGCATGGGGGACTTCGTCCAAAGCCTGTTTGCCACAGATTGTGGCGGGAATACTCAGATTTCGGCCAACCTCACACGCTATTTGAAGAATCATGGCGTAGAACTCCTCAACCAAATCGTCGACCGGACACCAGAGGTTGGCGAAGAGTTCCTTGACGAGAAGTTCGACGCGAGGCTTGAGAAGCTTTTGCGAGCAGAGGGGAAGGCGATCCAGCAGCTCTTGAGCCGCGACTGGACAACGAGTGTCACGGAGTTGCTGAAGGAATTTTCCATGGAGCAGCTTGGAGATCAGTTGCAAGAGGTTGCACCTACCCTCTGGCGGATACTTGAGCGGGTGTCCACCCCGAGCAAAGAAACGCGAAGGGAGAACGAGGGCGCGTCGAGGCGAGAGAAAACCTTGGTATGGGCCGCACTTTCCCCTTTGGGATGAAAGCTGATCTCTCTCAGGTCTTCACGTCCGTGTGCGCGATGCTGAGCATGTCGCGTTCACAGAAAGCCAATGATTATCAAGTTGTTATCGGTCTGTTTCTTCTCGCATTGGGGTCAGCCAAACACGAGATGGAAGTGCTTGCTCACGCGGGTCTATCAATCTCGTACTCAGCCATCCAAGAGCACGTCCACACACTGTCCAAGGAAGCACTGGCTCGGCTGCAAGCCGTTGTCAAAGAAAAGATGATCTTCATTGTCTGGGACAACCTCAATATCGCATTCCGGGTGGAGTCCCAGCGGCTGAATTCAGCTAACCACTTTGACAACGGAACAACTGGGACGGCTATCCCGGTTTGGAACCCCTTCACCAACGGGGACACAGCTCTCGGGACTCTTCCCCTTGACATGAAACCCCCGCGCACCACCACCGACCCCGTCGTTGACTGGGGCTGCGAGGATATTCTACCGACACCGACTAATGCGCAGGAACTGAGTCATTGCTGCTTGCGGCAGCTGAAACGGCTCGCTATCGAGAACATCGCAAATCTGGCTCACCTGAAAGCTGCTTTCGAAGAATGCCCAGAGGTCGAACCCATTGCCGTTCATCTAACGGAGCAACTACCAGTACCGGCCATGCACGAAGATGAGTCAAGCATCGACGGCACCATCCGCGTCTACGTAACAATTCTCAAGAACCTCGGTATCACCAACGCCGACTTGCGCGCACACGGCTTACTCTTCAATGATGGGGACCTGCTCACGGATTCATTGATAGACAAGGTACGTCTGGACAAGCTCTCGAGGCCACCTAACTAATTTTCCTTCTTGTTTTAGATTGATTCCGCGCGCCGGAATAGTGAAGGTGAAATTGAGGGCATGAAAGCGTCCGTTCGGCGCTTCGGTCTTTTCCACGCCAAGATGGCCGGCTGCCGCCTTGTGGTGAACGAGCATTGGGGCCAGCCCAACTCGAAATGGCCGGGGAGCCTTTGGTGGGAGCACACCCAGCTCTTGAAGCGTAAACCGATGTCAGCTGGGTGGAAAGCGAAAAAGGCGACTCCCTGGAAGCCCTCGCACGAGCTCCTGCAGATATCCCTTGCCGCACATGTCAAGGACGCTTTTCGTATCCACTGCGGACAGCCCGATCTCGACGCTTGGGCGGCCTCGGCAACCATGGCTGACGTCGACGCTGTTGCGCAGCGAGTGCACCGTGAGCTCTTCAGCACGGCCGCACTCGATGCTCTTCGTGCTCATAGTCCAGAGCTCCGTGATATCACACACGAGAATGTCATCCTCTTAAATCGTGATGCACTCTTCTACATTGAGTTTGTCTTCGCAATCAAGAAGGGTGACATTGGACGTGTCATCAACGTCTTGCAGGTGTGGATGGTCATGATGAGATCTAACAAGACCATGCCCAAGTATGCTGATGCCATATTCGAGACCCTGGCACGGATCGACCGCTACGACCCCATTTTGAAGCATGTCCACTCTTGACATTCTTTCAAGTGAAACTTACCTTCGTTTAGACGTTTTTTCCTGCACAATTGGTTGGTCAATCTCACTGGACGTCCGTACAGTTTCAAGGAGGTCGACCTTCTCCAAGAGCACCAAAATTTCTGGGCGAAGGTACGTCAAGTATTAAAAGTGCCCTGCAACAAAACTTACTTCCGTCCCAGATCATCTACAATGCGAAGGGCGTGAACCGGTCCTGGGAATGGCTGTCCATGATCACGGTCTGCATCTTTACGCTGCGTGAGACGATGCGTACGGTCCAGAAGAGCTTCAAAATTCCAGCATATGGCGAGAAGCATACTGTCCCGGATATGACAAAGGAGATCCAGGTGCTCGCGGATGCTCTTCGCGATGAGAAGATCCAAGAGTACGTCCCAAACCGCCCGGCAAACGATCCATCTGACAGCACTGCGACAACGGCGGTTCGCGACCTTCTGGAGGAGGGTTCCAAGTACGCTGATACACGAGCTGCATTCAGGAAATTCACGCGGGAGACTCGGCGGGCAGAGAACATGGGTGTCTTGGACACAGAGGAGGCTGCCCCTGATGTCGAGTCGGAGGACGAGGAGGACTCAGGAACCATGGAGGAAGATTATGAAGTCACGGAGGAGGACTTGGGCCTCGACGATGAAGAGCCATATGCAGATGCGAACGGACTACTTTCTATTGCAACGGACTTGATCAGTTTGGACTCTTAGTTCATTAATTATGTGTTAAATGTGAAGCTACATTAACTTTGATAATGACGACGTAGGTAAATTGTGAAGTATAGCTAGCTCTCGGAGCTTATTATCGAAGATTCCTTGCAGGTACTCGGCATCTTGATAAATGATAGAGTCGTCCCTGTTGTATTGTCGGGCGTTGGTGAACATGCGGTGCCAAAGGGCTGAATATTCCGCAGTCGACCGGATGAGCTTCGAATGTGAGAAGTCTCGGATTTTTGGCATGGATATGGGCTCTTTAATGAGCTCATAATAGTCGGGATAGATCTACGTGAATCATGTCAGTCCGTCCGGTGCAATAACCAGGAGTCGGACGTACATTTTTCTTTGGCAGCGTTAAAAATACTTGACAGCGCTTCACAGACTTGCCCCTACAAGTAATCGTTTCGGCGAGAATAGCATCGTAGCATCCGTCAAATACAAGCGTGAGTTTCTTGCGTAGATCCTTCTCGGCCAGAGCCTGTAGCGCTGCGAAGGCCTTTTCCCGTACTTGTTCTTCCCGGGCTAATTGCTCCAAGTCCGGGAAGTCCACGAGGCAGTGTTGAATCGCGGTCACTATCTCAGACCCGAACTTCTCTGCCCAGATCCAGCGAACGGTCTGAGCAAGCACCTCAAGAGATGTGATTTCGCGGGCTCGAGCCGCCAGAGCCTCGACGACCAGGTTGGACATGAAATTTTTGCCGGTGAGAATGTGTTGGTCAGGCCATTCCCGGCGAGCGATGTCATCGCGCAGCGTGAGCATGACCTTGACTGCATCCGAGACCTCTTCAGAGGTTTTAGCTTGTTGCCGCCGGCCGGTTTTGAGACGCGACCCTCCCGTGAGACGTACTGTCTCGACAGGGAACAGATGGGGTTCGCAGTTGTCACAGCAGCGAGTGCCAGGCAGAGCAGGATAGGGTAGAGCAACTGTAGTATTCCATTGGCTGAAAAGGAAGCACCATCATAAACCGGACTCACGTTTGTTATCATTGCCGAAGAATTTGTTCCAAGGGATACGGCGGCAGCGTTTGGTGACGATGTATTCCAGCAGGTAACAGCGGTCGCGAAGCTGCATTACGGACATGGTCTTCTTCAATTTTCCCTTCGGTGCCTTGACCATCTCCACCTCCTCCTCCTCTTCGATTGCAGCCTCTCTGTCCATTTGCTCGCCCTCCACCAGAGTCTCTGGCTCCTGATCAGGCAGCACCCCCGTGTCTTCATCTTCATCCTCTAATTGCTCCTTGAGGATGTCGAGCTCAATTTCATATTGCATATATGAGGCACTGGTGATATAAAGGATCGCTTCCCCCAGAAGCTCGGCAGCCCTCCCACATCGACCAATCTTTTGCACAAGGGATAGGAATGACTGCGGAGAAAGCCATAGGATTACACGCATGATACACTTGAAATCCATTCCCTGGTAACAAGTTATAGCTGAGATGTGACGAGGACCAGTAGCAAGAACGTACCATCCCAAGGGCATCTGTTGCAGCCACCCCACGCAGTGATCCGTCGTTTATTGCATTCTGAATGCGCTGTTTTTCCTTCTCATCAATGTGTCTGTGGTAAAATACGAAGGCTTGCTCCGCAATCTCGTCTGGAGTGTTACGGCGGAGAAAGTCCTGAATTTTTTCGCCCGTTATGCGCCCTTCAACGTAGATGAGGCTTTGTTCAAAATCTTCTGGACCGTGGATGTCACGGCGAAACAAAGTCATGAGGTCGGCGAATGTATCTTGCGGGTGCTGAAGTATCCGCACGGAAAGTGCGACATTCGGCTTCTCGTTCGATACCGCTACCCGTGCACAATTGACACGCATCCGAAGCTTCCTGAGAATGTCGAGAGTGATGTCCTCTGGCATCGTGGCCGAGCCAATGACCACGGGTACACCGCTCGGCATGCGAGCGAGTAGGACGGATAGATTTGAAAATTCGGGTCGAAAGTCGTCGCCCCCCCATTCACTGATGCAATGGGCCTCGTCAATTACCAGGGAGATGATATTATTGCAGAAGAGGTCGCTGGAGAGGACCGTGGAATGAAATTTGGACGAGGTAGCCATTTCGGGACTAATGAGCGCGACGCGGTACTTGTTCTCGGCTAGATTCTGCAAAGACGTGTAAGCTGGGGTCACTGAGAGTGAATAGACCTTCCTTCAGGAGCAGATTGGGATTTTCGCTTGTGGAAGAAATCGCGATAGCAGGCACCCCTTTCTGGGCGAGGCCGATTGCCTGGGATTCCATAAGAGCGGTGAGCGGTCCAACAACTAGTACAATCTTCTGGCAGTCGTCGTCGAGGTTGCCTGGGGCCCAGTAATAGAATAACGGATACCAGAAAGCAAGAGTCTTGCCCCCGCCTGTGGGGATGTCAAGCACAGTAGAAATACCCCTGAGAGTATTTTGCCCAGTCTGGGACTGGTGCGGGTGCAGTGAGGGGACCTTGAAAAGGTCACAGAGGACTTTGGACGCGTTCTCGAGCTTGACCGCGTCCAGCTCGGCCAGAGGCTTATATGGCATGATAGGTATGCGAAAGAGGTGATGGCACACTTTAAATTGGGCTAGCGAGGTCCAGGTGTACTCCAATAATTCAAAATCAATAGACTAGGCATTTCAAGGTATTTAGAACAGAACTGTCTATTTAGAATTTTGAAAATACGAGTTTGAATTTTGGATGAAGCGAAAATTTTCTAAGTCAAAACAACCCGCACCTGTAACTTCCGACCGTACTAGCCGCCGGTGATTATCTTCCAGTCGCTTCGCCCGGCACCTTTGATCGACTGTCATCAAAGTCGAGGTGTCGGCGTCCGGCTGTGTTCGAGTCTAAGCAAAATGGCTGTTTTAATCAGTACTTGGCCCGCGGTGAGTCCAATCCCAGACGGATTTTGCGGCCCAGCGGTATTTTAGGTGCATTTCATGTCCCTGCATCCATTCCTGGTGTGCTTGGGCCCATGCCACCCACCGTTCCCTCACGGATTTAAAATCCGAAAAATCACCCTTTATTGCTGTTTTAATCAGTACTTGGCCCGCGGTGAGTCCAATCCCAGACGGATTTTGCGGCCCAGCGCCATTTTAGGTGCATTTCAGGTCCCTGCATCCATTTCTGGTGTGCTTGGGCCCATGTCGTCTGCCGTTCCCTCACGGATTTAAAATCCGAAAAATCACCCTTTATTTCTGTTTTGATGAGTACTTGGCCCGCGGTGAGTCCAATCCCAGACGGATTTTGCGGCCCAGCGGCATTTTGGGTGCAAGGACCTGAAATGCACCCAAAATGCCGCTGGGCCGCAAAATCCGTCTGGGATTGGACTCACCGCGGGCCAAGTACTGATTAAAACGGCTATTTTGCTTGATTTTTAGGTCGGATTTTAAATCCATGAGGGAACGGCAGACGACATGGGCCCAAGCACACCAGAAATGAATGCAGGGACATGAAATGCACCTAAAATACTGCTGGGCCACAAAATCCGTCTGGGATTGGACTCACCGCGGGCCAAGTACTCATCAAAACAGCAATAAAGGATGATTTTTCGGATTTTAAATCCGTGAGGGAACGGCAGACGACATGGGCCCAAGCACACCAGAAATGGATGCAGGCACCTGAAATGCACCTAATATGCCGCTGGGCCCCAAAATCCGTCTGGGATTGGACTCACCGCGGGCCAAGTACTGATTTAAACTGCCATTTTGCTTGATTTTTAGGTCGGATTTTAAATCCGTGAGGGAACGGCAGACAACATGGGCCTAAGCACACCAGAAATGGATCCAGGGACCTGAAATGCACCCAAAATGCAGCAATAAAGGGTGATTTTTCGGATTTTAAATCCGTGAGGGAACGGTGGGTGGCATGGGCCCAAGCACACCAGAAATAGATGCAGGGACCTGAGATGCACCTAAAATGCCACTGGGACCCAAAATACAATGTACTAAACAGATTTTGAATTTTTTACCAATTTTTCCGTCAAAAAAACTTGAATTGCTTCACCAGTGAAAGGCAGACAATAGACAAAAGACGGACAAAAGACAAAGGACAAAGGACAAAGGACAAAGGACAAAGGACAAAGGGCCACAGGATTTCCAAGCTCCTTTGTCTGTCCTTTGTCTATTCTTTGTGTGTATTTTGTCTAGCAAAGAACAATTGATGGACTGTGATATCGGCTTTGTTTAGCTGCCAACCACCTTCGGAACACATGAGTGAAACACATGTGAATTCTGGGTGAGTTAGCTTTTGCCCCCACTGTTTGTTTTGCATTTTTTACTTCTATTTCTAGTGAAACAACTGGTCAAAAAACTGTTCATTTTTCCACCTTTGTTTTTACCTTGAAATGTGTATGAATTAATGGTATTACTAGTTCGAAGAAAAACATGAGGTTTGTTTCACATTTTTCACTTTGATTTCAACTCAAAAAGTGGTGAAAAATGTTTTGAATTTTTTACTTCTTTTTTCGGTGAAAAAATGCCAATAAATTGAATAACATTTTTATGAATTTTTTCACTCAAAAAATTGAAATGTTCAACAAGTGATATTTCACATTTTTCACCTTGAGTTTCAGTCAAAAATGTGAAACAAACATCTTAACAATATGACCAACTTTGTTTCACATTTTTCACTTTGATTTCTGCTGAAAAAATTAGTGAAAAAACTTTTGATTTTTTCACCATCATTTTCACCTTGAGTTCAGTCAAAAAATGCAAAAGAAACATCTTAACAACATCACAAAATTTGTTTCACATTTTTCACTTTGATTTCAAGTCAAAAAAGTGGTGAAAATGTTTTAAATTTTTCACTTCTTTTTTCGGTGAAAAATGGCTATAAATTGAACGACATTTTTTATCAATTTTTTCACTCAAAAATGTGAAATGTTCAACCAATGTCTGCAGCATATTTGGACCTCAATGGCAGCATTTTTTGCAGCACACTGGCTTTTCTTCAAACCCTTCATATTAGAAGGGGTACAGGGGGGGGTATGCCCCTTCTAATATGAAGGGTTATGTGGGATTATTAGGTGGAGAATGCTGTCATGTCAGAGCATGCACCCTGTGTAGAATATTATTTTAAATGTATTTATCCTTTGTTTTCATTGTTAGGAAATAAAACTGAAAGATCCTACATTGGAAGAATATACTAATAACTGAGTATGGGGGTTCATTGTTGCTCTGAATTGAGTTTTGCAGCCACCACACATGAATCACCAAAGGAATTTGAATCCCTCTTCCAGGAGACTATGATCATGTGTCATAAATTGGTCGAAACAGTGGGTCGTCGCGCCCTAGAACACAGTCACAAAGACAAAACATAATCTGACAGATGTCTCAAAAACACTTATTGGCTAATGGGGGCAGGACTCTAAGTGATACCAACAGCTCATTCATGATCTACATGTCTTCCTGGGTAAAGAATACAAGTGTGAACTCCACAGTCCCAATGCTCCATCCACATATTTATAATAACCGAAAAACCTGCCTTCCAAGATTGCATGGGACCCCTTCCCATGGTGTCAATTCTCAACAAACCGTGATCTGATCCAAATCCCTGTATTCTCGACTCCACACCCCAGGGCACTGTGGATTCCAACATTCAGATTCTCACTGATCCACCCAACCCTAAACATGCAGAACAGTCTAGGTAATATTTACTACACGGGTGGCATCAATACTCAGACATGGCAGAGCACTCCAAATATTTCTTTTGTTTACTTCAAACTCGGTTATGTTTTGGTAGGATGAGAATTGTGACAGCGGTAGCTGGAATCGTCCACGCGTGCACGTTGTTTGTTCAGGCATTGATGGTACTCTAGGTAAATTAGGGATTAGGTCCAAACTGTTTTTGCAACCAAAGCGTGAGCTAGCACGAGGCTGCATTGTGCCCACGGAAAAACCTGAAATATGTCCCAGAGGAGAAACCATCCAGATTTAAACAAACGACAGTTCAGGTGGCCGTTCCATGAAAGTTGCCCTCAAATCTGCAAGTGACAGTTGCTTGTCCACTGTGTAAACTGAAATAACTCAAAAGATCACAAAATCAAATGTAAACATATATTCATGTATAAGTAGTATGTAACCCAAGTACAGGGGGCTACGGAAATAGACATTAAATGCCACTATGTCAGCCTGAGAGGAAAGGGTCAGATGTGATGGCGGCAAGATTGATTGATCCAGCGGGAAGGTGGAGATGGGGGCAACAAGTTGTCATGCATGGAATTAGACTTCAAAGCCACATGATGGATACAGAGACATACAGAGAGTGCTGCTTTCAAACAAGCGGGGACATTGCATTGTATGTGGTTAAACTAGTAGGCATGTCAGCTGGGACGATGGTAGGAAGCGGGCACACACCAACACCTGGGAAGGAAAGGTTGATGCAGAACCGATGGGCCTTGGAGTAGAGCAGTGCTTGAGTATGTAGAAGTGGAAATTGAGGGCTGTACTTGTTTGACAGCGGCCAGAGCTTTGAATGATGGACTTGAGAGGCACAGGATTAGGAATTGGATTTGGGGTGATGGCAAGTATGACCATTGGCAGCTGACTTGCTCCACATGGATAACGACAGGGTATCAGGGTAGACTTGTGACAGTATTGCATGTACTTACAGTGTTGACGAGCATAGATTGCCATCCTGGAAGATTGCATGACTTGCAATGGCACACACATTGACTTGGGACAACGCAGAATCTGGCACTGGTCGTGGTCAGCAGTGGCACAGTGGATTTGCTGCCAGCATATGTTGTGACAGTCCAGGAGAGGGGATGAACAAGAAGGGATGAAGGCATGGGAGAGGCAACGGGGCGAAGGTGAAGGGAGAGAGCAATGAACCAAATGATGCCATCAAAGCATGCCATCAGTTGATAGTTGTGCATGGCAGCACATCAAGCAAAGTTTGAAAGACTTGTGTATGAATTCTTCTGTGTGCCCTCCAAGTTTTCACGTTGCTTTCTCCCCTGGAATATCCCTCTCTCTGAATGAGTTCATTTTCCTCATTGATGAGCAAATGCTAAGTTACTTATATGATCCGCATTGAATTTATCTGTCCAGATCAATATGCTGTGGCTTTTTTGTGTATATATGACATTTCGTCTCACTGTCTCTTACTTGTCAACGGCAAATTACTCTCTCTGGAAATACCCAATGCAATGAAAACAACACGAAGTGAAAATTGGCAAAAATATGCAACTGCCAAGTGTATGAAAAAATTATGGGAAGATAGATTTCAAAGACAAAAGATGACCTGTGAAAGCCCAAGACATCCCAAATTGGGCAGCCCAAGACCGAAGATGTCTTGCCCAAGACAAAGACCTTCAAAGATGAGGCTGAAAGCTAAAAGATGCCAAAGCCATTTGTGTAGTTTTACTTATGTAGGTAGGAATAAACACTCTCTGCAACCAATGGTCCATCTTCATCATTTATTGACCACAAAGTACCAATGGCACCCCAGAAGCCTGCAGCAATGAATCCACCTCCAAGATGAAAAGATTCATTAACAAGGTCAGCATCACCCATTGCTGTCTGACATGGAGTGAGGAATACAACCTCTGCATTCGAAAGTGGCATTCAAAAAATTGTTTCTAGCTCCATTATAATTCTGTACATGAACTAAAGATATTTATCAAAGATACAACATTAAATAAGACTAAATCACATCCACCAGGGCCAAGCAAAATGTAGCTGGGTGTCAAGGAACATGTTTTTTTCAGTTATAGATCAATACAACTAACCAAGAAAATCAATACATCAAGAGCTAAAGGAATGTGAGAATCTAACCAATATATCAGACTCCCATGTGGATAAATGGTATCCAGCGCTCGTATGGAACATTCTGGGCCTTCAATTTGTTCACTGCCAGTTGAAGTGCCTCAGCTGCATCACTGGCTTCGGGCTGCCTGCCATCTCGAAATAGGTGGGAATAAACACTCTCTGCAACCAATGGTCCATCTTGATCATTCATTGACCACAGAGTACCAATGGCACCCTGGAAACCTGCAGCAATGAATCCACCTCCAAGATGAAAAGACTCATTAATAAGGTTGGCATCACCCATTGCTGTCTGGCATGCAGCAAGGAATACAACCTCTGCATTCGAAAGTGGCATCTGAAGAATTGTTTCTAGCTCCAATGCCCCATTGTAAAGTAACAGGCGACTTTTTGTTGGCTCAACCAAATCCTGGACTCCATGACAAGCCAAGTGGACCCAGGAGCAGTTCTTGAGCAGGTTTTTGACAGAAGTAGGGGTTGCTTGTTCCCCTATGAGGCATTCCGGATTAGGATCTTTGATAACAGAGCAAATCTGTTCAACCTCTTCCTGCACCCCTTTGAAGTAGTTTGCTCTATTGAGGCCAGTATGGGTTACTCCAACTACTCCCACTTTAGGTTGCATGTTAGACAGCTTCTTGGATTGAGCCTCCAATAGTGAACCTAATGTGGCTGTATAGGAATGGATAAACTGATCAGTTGGAGGGCATGCATGCAAGGGCAGTCCTGTGAATGATCCACTAGGAAGCCACCATAGTCTTCCATTGTGAATATCATGCTGTTGAAACAATTAGGTTGATCAAAATCAGGTTCAGTAGCACTCACTAATGCTAAAACCTGATATACGGGTTGCACAATATTCTTCCAAAGCCATGTCATCAAATCTGTGAAATGCTCTTGAAGGGTTTTGGATCTGAACCCTTCTCGGTCACCAAAAAGCCTAGTGGAGGTGGATTCTCCACGGGTTCTGACACCACAATGATTCAGTATCTGTTTGAGGGCACTTTGTTGGTGTTTGAGTAGATTGAGAGGGGCATTTGGAAATGCAATGTAGACTGGATCTAGCACATGATTGAGAATTATGATCCCATCACAGCCTTTTTCATGACTGTTCAGTAATACAATAGGACCTCTTTGTGCTGCATGACATAGAACCTTATATGGTTGTGGAAGCAGAAAATGTTCAAAGCTGGATTGTTGGTGAATAGCTTGAAGCAGCTCCTGTCTCTCACGTGCAACCTTGCTTGGGTTGGTAGCTGTCCCACTATAGAGTTCATATGAAAGTTTGTGCAACTTTTCTGCCTGATCTGGAGGGAGTTTATCAAGATCTGGCTTGAGTTGGAGGATTTGCTGAAATATGGTAGCAAGCCCCTGCTCAAAGAGCTGGACAGCAGAAATGAGATCATGAAGGGCAATGGAGGAGTGTGTGGCAGCAGAAGCTATGTGTCCAATACCAAGCCTGCGTATAACATCTTGCCGAACAGGAATGCTATGACCCATCCAAAGTAGTTCTGGAAGTAGATTGAAGGCAGCTGAATATGCAGTAGGACAGTATGTAGGCTCAAATTCTTCTGAAAATGCCACCCACCTCAAGGCAGCATGCCAAGAGTGTTCAGGATTTGCAAGGGCGTGGGTCCCGAATGAATCAGCATAATGAGTATGGACAAGCTCAAGATCTTCGGGTTTTCGAAGCCTTCTATACAGATATGTAAACCCGAGGGCAACCCCCTGGAGCCGAAATGCCTTATCAGGGTGGTCTACTGGAGTTAAATCTGCAGCTTGTTGGAATTTTTCATGTGCTGCCTCTAGATCCTGCATATTCCCCAACCTTTGATACCGAGCTCCGAAGGACCCAGCCAACCCATACAGCCGATATGCCCTCTCAGGGTGGTCAGCTGGAGTCAAATCCACAGCTTCCTGGAATTTCTCAACTGCCGCCTCCAAATCCTTCATGTCCCCCAGCCTCTGAAATCGATTGCTAAAGGATATGGCCAGTCCTTGTAGCCAATTTGCCCTGTTGAGGTGGTCCACTGGGGTCAAATCCACAGCTTCTTGGAATTTCCCAATTGCAGCCTCCAAATCCTTCAGGTCTCCCAACCTCAGATACCGCTTTGTAAGGGCTATGGCCAGGCACTGCAGCTGAGATCCCCTATCAGGGTGGTCTGTGGGAGTCAAATTGACAGCTTCCTGGTGGTTTTCAACTGCAGCCTCCAAATCCTTTATGTCTCCCAACCTCTGATACCGAGCCGTGAGGGCTACAGCCAGAACCTGCAGCCGAGATGCCCTCTCCAGGTGTTCTGTGGGAGTCAGATCCACGGTCTCTTGGGATCTCACAACTGCAGCCTCCAAATCCTTCAGGTCTCCCAACCTCTGATGCCAATTGGTAAAGGATATGGCAAGGTTTTGCAGCAGTTCTGCCCTATTTGGGTGGTCTGCTGGGGTCAGATCCACAGCTTCCTGGTATTTCTCAACTGCATCCTCTAAATCCTTCATGTCTCCCATCCTCCGATACCGATCTGCCAAGGATATGGCACTGCCCTGCAGCCGAACTGCCCGATCAGGGTGGTCTGCAGGGGTCAGATCCAACACTTCCTGGGATTTCTGGACTGCAGCTTCGAGATCATTCATTTCCCCCAGCCTCCGATATCGAATGGTGAATGATATGGCCAGGTTTTGGAGCCATTCTGCCCTGTTGGGGTGGTCTGCAGGGATCAAACCAACAGCTTCCTGGAATTTCTCAACTGCAGCCTCCAAATCCTTCATATCTCCCAGCCTCTGGTACTGATCTCTCAAGGAGGTAGCCAACCCATACAGCCGATATGCCCTCTCTGGGTGGTTGGCTGGAGTCAAATCCACAGCTTCCTGGAATTTCTCAACTGCTGCCTCCAAATCCTTCATGTCTCCCAGCCTCTGATATCGATTTTTAAAGGATATGGCCAGGCTTTGTAGCCAATTTGCCCTGTTGAGGTGGTCCGCTGCGCTCAAATCCACAGCTTCCTGTAATTTCTCAACTGCAGCCTCCAAATCCTTCAGGTCTCCAAACCTCTGATACCAATCTGTAAAGGATATGGCTAGGTCCTGCAGCCAAGATGCCCTCTGAGGGTGTTCTGTGGGAATCAGATCTGCAGTCTCCTGCAATTTCTCAACTGCAGCTTTAAAATCCTTCTGGTCTCCCAACCTCTGATACCGAGTCATGAGGGATGCAGCCAGGCGCTGCAGCCGAGATACCCTCTCAGAGTGTTCTATGGGAGTCAGATCTACAGCCTCTTGGCATCTCACAACTGCAGCCTCCAAATCTTTCAGGTCTCCAAACCTCTGATGCCGATTGGTCAGGGATGTAGCCAGGTTTTGCAGCAGTTCTGCCCTGTTGGGGTGGTCTGCTGGGGTCAAACCCACAGCTTCCTGAAATTTCTCAACTGCAGTCTCCAAATCCTTCAAGTCTCCCAACCTTTGGTAACGAAACCCAAAGGAGGCAGCCAACCTATGGAGCCAAAATCCCCTCTTAGGGTGGTCTGCTGGGGTCAAATCCACAGCCTCTTGGCATTTCTCAACTGCAGCCTCCAAATCATTCAGGTCTCCCACCCTCTGATATCGATCTGTGAGGGATATCACCAGACCCTGCAGCCGAGATTCCCTCTCAGGGTGTTCTGCAGGAGTCAGATCCACAGCCTCTTGGTATTTTGCAACTGCACCCTCCAAATCCTTCATTTCCCCTAGCCTTTGATACCGATCTGTGAGGGATATGGCCAGGCCATGCAGGCAAGATGCCCTGTTGGGGTGTTCTGCAGGAGTCAGATCCACAGCCTCTTGGTCTTTTGCAATTGCATCCTCCAAATCCTTCATGTCTCCCAGCCTCCGATATCGATCTGTCAAGGATATGGCACTGTGATGCAGCTGAACTGCCCGATCAGGGTGGTCTGCTGGGGTCAGATCCACCAATTCCTGGAATTTCTGGACTGCAGCCTCGAGGTCATTCGGATCTCCTACATCCCGATATCTCTGTAAAAGAGTTTTGCCTAATGTAGATTGAACCTCTGTTGTTCAATGAATGGAATCAATTGTTTTACCGCTTTCGACCTTGTCTCTCAACTCCAAGTCCTTGTGCATGAACAGTTTTAATTGGGAAGCAATCGTCGTTTGATGAGATTGTCTGTCCTTATATGCTGGAAAGAAGCGCCCAACTGTCAGCTTTCTTGGTTATATCAGCAAGATTGATACCAATGACGTATTGATTTCGCGCGCACCGCATATGCAATCCTGGATCCATCTCGTCGTATTTTACTGGACCAGTAGGTGACAGCTGTCCCTTTCGATCAAAATGTATCAATCTTTTTCCGTCGACCAATTGAACTTGCACAAAAAGTAGGCAATTCCACGGCTTCCACAGCTTCCACAGCATGGTCTCAATTCTTCGACCCGTGATCAACACAATTTCGCCGAGGATTCGGAATCGCCTCGGCCTGCTGCAGCGGCCAGTCCGAGGCCGTGGAAGCTGTTCATTTGTGCATGCATGGTTGGGCGCAGGAGCGGGCGATCATTCCCGGCCGCAGGGCATTATATCCGCGCCATTACACGGCATGTTCCGGAAAACGGCCGCGGGACCGCGCTGGGCTTGATATTATCCAGTCTTATCCTTCTAACACGGATCAAATTAGTGATTGGACCCAGATTCGCACACGCAAAGGGCAAGCTAAACTCGTGAATGCTTTGCAAGAGGAAAAACTGGCCCTTGGTCAGTATGACGGTGGGCTACATAACGCGCCGATTTTGGTCGATTCAGGTGGCCGCTCTGAGAAATGTGGCAAGACCAAATATCCACGTTGCAGGTACGCTCATGAAATGCGACACACAAGATAGATTCTGGAGAAGGAGTCTAGATGACATTGAAAGACAGGAACAGACGAAGAAGTCCGCATCATAGCGGGCCATGACCACGCCAGTATAAGAATGCCACTTTCCTCGGTGTTCTGGTTTTACGTTGAACACGACCTTATCCTCGAGAGTTTGTTGAAGATAACCGAAGAAACAGGAGGATAGACTAAGAGGTAAAGGACTGCATCGATCGAGCGGGATACAAAGCCATCGTCGACCTTGGATACTTTCTTCAAATTTATTTGCTGAATTTTGAATCCGAACTGGCGAACTTCAGTCTTCGATCGGGCGGACTGAATTTATTTTTGAAAACAATCCAAGTAGATATCATTGCCGCCAGAAGGATGTCACGCCAGGAATTTCGAGTATCTTGAATGAAGCAGATGAGAACGAAACCACATAATATTTGCTCGTGTTTATACAAGACATCAGCTTCCCACCATCCGGATTCCGCGATGATACAAGGACGCGACGAGGAAGCGTAAGCCCTGGACGAAGGGCATCCGCTCCCTTCCCGGGAGCCTCCGCGCGTTGGTATTTTGGTCCTTGGGCGAAGGGCGTGAGGTGGGGAGCGGTGGGTGATATCCCGCGTGCATCCCTCCCTACCCTACCTAAGAGCGAGCGTTGGAGCGCGTCCGCGCCCCGATCGAACGCCCACGGCTCGCCCGGCTCCTCCTCTCCCTACTCCGTGTGCGGGTGCGGACGTGTCCGTGTCGGACGGCACACGCGTCGGCGCGAGTGGGACCCGGTCCCGCACCTGCACCAGCGCACCCGCATGCGGGGGGAGGACGCGCCCCGGGGGTTCGAGGGCTTCCGCGCACTTTGCCTCTGTGATCGTCCGCGGCGGAGGTGACAGGCTTGAGGTGCGGGTGCGTGGGAGAGAGAGCTCGAAGCGCGAGGGCCGAGCCTGTGGGTGGGTTAGCCGGGAGGTGTGGAGGCGGGAAGAGGGGAAGCGATGGGGGAGATGGGACATCTATACGGGGGGAGAAGGGGAGAGAGGTGGGGGACATGGGGGGATAGGTTCGTTTGTGCAGGGAAGTACTCACCGTGGAGGCCGCATCGTCCCCCCTTGTTGTCTGTAAAGACGTGCGCGAGCTTCAGCGCGTGCCCAGGAGTGTCCGTAACGACTGCCAGCTCGTTGCACGCCCAAATTCGACAGGGAATAGCTGCCAGTGGTGCAGCCCGAAGAGCACGAGCGACGGCGTCATGCACCTGCACGCCATTGCTCTACATCTTCCTCGGAGATGTGCCCCTCGCGCGGGAGCTGCTCGAGGAGCACGGGCGACGTGACGACCTGCGGGAGAAGCGTCTGCAACGGGAGGCTGTTCGGGAGCAATGAGTCGTGCCCCGCGGCGAGGGACATCATAGATGGATCCGGGGTGGTGTACAGCGGAAGCGGAGGGACGGGGCTAGAAGAATAGAGGAAGCCACGCGGCTGCGAGGAGAGTCGGGGAAGGGTATACATATCCTGTTTATGAGGTGTGATGGCGCCTGAAGCCGGGAGAGCGGGAAGTACAGGCGCTGGGTGGCTTCGCCGGCGAAGGGGAGGTAGTCGTCCGCGGTGAGTAGAGATTGGTTAACCTTCAATTTTGAATATACCGCGTACCACCAGAGCAACATGGAGCCAAAAAGATTGGACCAGAGAGAGTCTGTACATTGGTGGCTAACACCTAAGGTGGCTCCAAGAATTCAAGGGCAAGTCGACGACGACACACGGAAATCATTCAAATCGAGTGTGAGTGGTGATGAGCAGTGGCGGGAAGCTGATGGCGTCCCGTTTCAATACGAGCAAATAACCTCACAGGGTCTCGTTTCGTCTTCGTGCAACTTCGCCTCCTCTCAGGCTGTCTTGAGGATGATGAATCTGGACATGCTCGTACTTTGGCTTGTGGTCTTTCAGCGTGCTTTCCGCCGGCACAACTGACGAGTCGCGGCTTTGAATCTTGCTTGGAATCCAAATCCGGTTTCGAGGCGCGGACTACGGTTGGCCCGGCTCGGCTTTTGATGGCTTGAGAGCCGTTTCCTAATTTCAGCTAGTGCGTGAGAGCAATCGTTTCAGAACTTAATTCCTAGAAATTCAACGAGCTGAGACCGGCTCGCGGATCAACCAAATACGCACGACGGTATTGTTTCCCGGGATGGTAATGGCGACACTGGCTCCATTGGAGTCAAGGCCCTGAACCTGCTGACTTGGTCTGAGTTCGGGGATTAGTGGAGGCTTATAGTCGGGGCCATCCACATATTTCAAGTAGCCAACGGCGTCAAGGTCGAGCAACGACTTCTGCTTGAACTCGGTATAGTTGTTCGAGCCGTCTTCCTCTTCTTTAATAGGGCTAAGCTTTAATTTTAGCTGGGGGTGACTGTATGTGCTGGGGCGCGAGCGAGGATGGCGGCGAGTATAATATCCAAATAGTATGGTTGTGCAATAAATTTCGGTCCAGTTTATAGCACAGCGAGGCCCATAACCTCTTAAACGTATAATAGTATTCTGGTACGGAGAGAAACACGTTAGGGTTTCTCTCCGCCTAGGATTACATAAAGATTATCGGTCAGGATGCCGAGTCACCTTCTAACAAGGCTTCGCCAGCAACTTGAACGCGGCTAGAGCTGTGCTAGAAACTCGGATGTTAATAACATGTCAATAAATAGCATGCTAATAACATGCTAGTAACATTTCTAGCTGGCGACCCCCCCAGGAGGCCTGCTATTTATTGCTATATATTCCAAAAATCCCAGGGGTTGCTGTTCAGCTGCCCTCAAACACTGGAATTAAAACAGCTTGAAATAAGGTACTTCGTCAGATCATGGGAGAAAAAATATTTTTGCCCTTGACTTCGACTTCGGCGATCACCAGTCTTCAGTCTGCTGGGCAGCAGAATATGTCAAATCGGATAGCCCTGTGCTCAAGAATCTCATTTCCTGGCAGAAGGAGAAGGGAGCAGGTGCCTAACTGGTTTCTGTAGCTCACCAGACAGTAGCTGCGGTGGAAACAAGGACTGGGATGTCGAGGACAAATTTTAGCATTGCTAGCATGCTATTTATCAATTTCTAGCATTAAATAGCAGTTTTTAACATGTCTGCTATATAGCTGTTATTAACAGGTGCTAGCTATTGACCCTCGAGACCTGGTATTTCTAGCATAGCATAGCACCAGCAATTTAATTTCTAGCACGGGCCTAAACGCGGCCAATGAAGTTCCGAATCTTTCGATTCAAAACCGCATAGTGGATCCAGAATTCGCGGGCCACAGTTCTCTGAGCTCTAGAGCTTGCTCAGCCCGCGCGATCCACTAGTGTATCTCAGCTCCTTCTGACTCGTTCCAAACATGCAATCATTCTACGCAATCCTTTCGTGAACATTGTGTGGGATCCAGCCCTTGGGGCCCGTGATAAAATCTCTTAGGATACGGCGATTGCAGGAAGGTACCTGAGGAAGGCGATAAAACTACCTGGGACAAACCGACCCCTAAAAATTGCACGTTTAAACACACCGGGTCAACAGTGAAACATGAACAAGTGCTTACTCGGTTCACTGTTTAAGCTGCAACTAGGTACTGCAGTCATCCTGCCGCAGCACCGGCGCAGTGTTAATCAGAACCACTCCCAACGGGATTCTTGCATAAAACACGGGAACTGCTGGTCGGTAGTCTTCACATGTCTACATTTGTTCAGGCGAAAAAAAAATGCTAGTAATGCATGCAGCGCGACGGAGAAAGGAGGAACGCCGTCAGCCCATCAAATCGATGCTGCAAGATGAATGTGGTTTGCCCTACGAAAAAAAATTGCATTTGCCCTACGAAAAAAAAGAAAAAAAATGCACGAGCCTCGGTTGGGATTAGGCCCAGGACGCCGTGAAATAGGAAAGCAAAATTGTTTGGTTGAGGATAGACGCACAAAATCAGTTGGAAAAAAAAAGGGCATGCTAATCCGCCAGCTCCCATGGCGGTATCGGTCTGCCCATCTCTGGATCTGTCGGTGATGGCGGCGGTGACGGCAGGCGCTGCGGCGGCGGCGGCGGCAGTAGCACGCTGCGGTCCCAGATACGCCAAACGACAGTTTCGAATCCTGAGTAGCGGAAGCTCTGCTCCCATGAGAATGCGACCGTGCATAAGCACGGCAGGCGTTGAAGCAGCCAGCGCGCAGCACATTTTTGCGGGCCCTCCTGAAACTGGCGTTCCACGAAATCGAGTGAGATGCGCAGGTGTGTGAGGTGCGGTAGTCGCTCGAGGGCGTCTGGGATGCTCTCCTATTTCACCATGTAAATGAAAAACATGAGGACGAACGTTGCAAACGCACGTCACGAACATCCGGGCAAAATACGCGACCATGCGAGTAAACAACGTGGCCCAACTGGAGGAATCGCAGTCGTGGAAATACAGCGGCGATGCAATGAATTAAATCCGCGGTTGGAAATTCTTCGAGCGTCAAGGAAAGCTCGGATAGGTCTTGCAGGTGTGCTATCTGCTGAATTGCAGTGACGGCGGTGGTACCTGTGAAGGGAGCCTCTCGGAGGTGCGGGGGCGACTCGGGTCCGGGGATGTACCAGTCCCCCATGGCCAGAAGATGCAGGGATTCGAGCGACCGGGGAAGTTGGGCGAATATCGGATCCGCGGGCTCCAAATTCGAGAGCGTGATGGTGGCCAACAATGGCGAGCGAAGGGTGAGAAGCTCACCACCGGGGATTCCCAGTCGGAAAGGTGGGTAAAGATCGGCCGAATCCCTAGTGAGATCCGCAGAAAAGAGGATTGAGAGGTCCCGCAACGCCGGCATCCCTGAAATCAGCTCAGGAACTGGAATGAATGGTGTTGGGGTGTGTTCTGTGATGGAGAATTTTTGCAGACGTAACCACCGCAGTGAAGGAAAACCAGAACCAAGGACATCTCCCGAAATCTGTAACTGTGTCAAGCGGTCACTGAGATTTTTCAGCAAGACAAAGACATTGTCGATTTCTCTGGCGTGGTCGATGTTTTCGCCCCGTATTACACCTTGAAATCCATAAATACATATCAGGAGGCTTTCCAGGGCCGCAAACGGCAAGGAGGGAGGCGGCGATGTCCCGTCAAATCGCACCTGGTGGATTTCGAGAATGGTCAGGTGGGGAACCGACGAAAGTGCCCGAAAAAGCTCTGCAGGAATCGGTGCATCGAGCCGGAGTGTCACTTTCGTTAGCGCCGACATCACTGGGAGCGCGCCAAACATCTCCGGCAACAGGGGGATGTCAGCTGGGTGCCGGATTGAACGGTTCCTAATATGAACCGTACTATTCGGGCTCAAGGTGAGCTGGATAATTATTCTTGATGCGATCCGACTCACACGAAGAGAGGCCACAGACTAGCTGGCCACACCGTTCCGCCGTTTCGACACCAATTGTAGACCTCACGAAAAATCCACGGGAGCGTCTGGGCTCGCATGTACCGGCAGGTTTCAGAGAGCGGGAAGAAATAGGTTCCCGGGCAGAGCTCATGATCATACCTGTCGTCTAGTCCGTCCGAGTCATGAGGAAAAAATTGGAGTAACCCGAGAATAATGTGCAATATATCGGTCGGAATTGTGACGAGTGTGGGGGGAGGAGGTGAGAAGACCTCTGGGGTTTGGTTAAAGAGCCTTTTAAGAACTGACCAGCTCCAGAAAGTAGGGGCTATCCCAATGCCCCCCGCCATTGATTGAAAAGGCTGATCCTTTCGTTGATTAGCTTGTTACACCCACTGTACAATTCACTTACACTGAAGGACAGGGCCCTTGGGACGTCCGAGGGTGCAAAGAACTGGATTGGGCAGTGGGGAAGGAGCGTGGTGAGAGTGATGACAGATGTTCGAGGGTCGGCCCGAGTCAGCCTTACCTCAAATTAATTGCAAGTGACGTTACAGTAACATCACGGTTATCCTCCGCTTCACTGATACTGGCCACCACTTCGACCTTTCACCCTGAAACATTACCTGAACACGTCAATCATCTTCTTCATCGCTTCAAGCGCGAAAAATCGCCTTTTCTCCCGTCAGGAAGCCTCTGAAAATACGCATCTAGTAGCAGCAAAAAATATGGAGCATCCGAGGCGTGGGACGCCCTATCACTATGGGATCGAAGGACATGCCACGGCTACCAAACGAGGTCGTCCAACCAAGAACAGAACCAATGAAAGCTGCGAGACAGGTACGGTATTACCTCCATTGCATTCTGATCTCCGCATCTGTCTGTGCTCCCCCGCTTCTGGTTATCAGGCAAAAAATCGCACAGTCTACGCACTGAATTCGACGCTATGAGCTCGAGAAGATGATGACATTGACACGTCCCAATGGCAGGCGTTCAATCAGAACATCTGCGACGTGTACTTACTTATAGTCGAGTCCGTGTCTATTTATCCTTTTTCAATTCCAAAGTAATGGTCTATTCCAATTCGCATTCCCACTCCCGAGCCGCCGCCAAGCCACTTGTTTCTGGAGCAGCCGCAGGAAGCTGCAAAATCTCAGAAGCGTATGTTGTTCGTTTCGCACTGGATATGACCAATATGACATGCGTTACAAGCCCTTTTTTCACCCAAAGTGCGAACTTAATATCATTTTTCGACTGGCATATTCCAGTTCGCATTTCCAGTTCATATTCTGGAATTTGACAGATGACGGCCTTCTGAGGTTCATTTTCACCCTATCATATTCGCGAGAGAAGACTAATGTCGGGTTTCATGTAACGACAAAATCAAAGTACCGACTCGGAGTCTGCTGCATTGGGCTCTACCTCCCAACAGATTCAACTACCCCTCATTGGGGTTGCCTCCCCCAGCCATCGTGGAACAATCGGGATGAAAGCTGATGAAAGTGAACCTCGGAAACATCTCTCCCCGCCGATGAGAATATCTGCCTTCAAATGCTCGAAGTCCACGCAACCGTTGTTCGAGGTGCGGATTATTTTATCTCTCGATGCACGGCTGAGTTTCTTTTTCTCTCGACGAAGGGAAGAGAAGAGCGACAGCCGACTAAAAGATTCAGTACCACCGGTTTATTACGATGCCGAAGCCGACATTATAGCGACATTACGCAAGATTGTTACCTCGCGAAGCCGAACTGACACTGCGCAAGAAGGAAATATCCCATGCATTCCACATGCTCTCGCTCAATGATCATGGACTAACGAGCACCATTTTGTTTCGCCCTACGTGACCATCTCATTCGATGGGATCCTGTCACGGGGAAGACCGTGGATGAAGTATGTCGGTACCAGTTTAGAGGTGATGCTTCCAAGAAATCATGACTACATCAAGTGTCGAAACCCTCGATATGTGCGTCCTCCTCGTATAATTGTTCCGGCCACATACGGGCATGCGCTCGATGCCGAGTCTGGTTTGCCGCTGTTTTCCAACTTGAAGACTTGGCAAAAGGCCAATGCTGTCTTGGATCTCGCCTGCGAACGTTACCTCTCGGATATCCAGTGTTCCAATGTATGAGAAAGCCGGTATTGATGAGCATGGGCTGCAGAAGTGGAGGGGTTTACGAGGTACGAACAAGGTCGAGTTTGGTCCGCACTGGGATATTTATCGCAAGTTCGAGGCCCTTCACGGTTACGTTTCGCATCAAGACTTGGCCGGGGAGCTTGGGAAAGGTGCAAATCTTGCGACCTTGGTGTCACCTTTGATATAGTCTGGACCCCTAGTTTACATGGACGAAAAGTATTCCCGCGAGATTTGAATTTGGGCAGGAATCAGATGCAGAATACGATCGGGCATACATGTGGCTACCAATCATGCGGGATGGGGCCGGTGAAGCCTGTGTCCTTTGTCCTCCAAGAAAGTGTGTGCGGCCCTTTTTCTGGCATGTGTAGCACGACCTGCATGTTAATGAGCGCTACCTACAATGGAGGTATTCACTAAATAGCATGCAACAGAAGAACAGAAGTGTGAACTCACACGGCCAATGAGATCGGGGCCATTGTATTTGGCGTGATCTCCAGGGAATAGTGTGGTCTTCGATTGTATCGCACCGACGTAGTACATTTGGTCCATAATGTCATGTTGCAAAGACCCAGGGAAGAATAAATGTTGGAGAGTGAACAGATGACCCCCAATGTCCAGTTCGACTTTAGGAGCAGCAGAGGAATCCACTGGGATCATATGATATATGGCGCCGTCCAAAGCTCCCAGTTTCAGAGTTTTGGCACCTGGAATGAACGAATAGAACTTTTTGACAAGCTCTTCGTCAACATAACAGAAAGCGGATCCTTCAATGTCATCCGTTGGAAAGGGGGACTGGGTCGATGGATGTGGACGCACCAGTATCTAATTCCGCTGTTCCGTTTGGGTAGGTGTACACCTTGCCGTTCAGTATCTTTGTAATACTCGGAACAATCCAGTGCTCTTCGTCCGACAGTGGGAGATTGTTATGCCAAGGGCCGCACTTGTCGTCCACCGCGCGGCTGAAAATTGGCCGTTGACCGAAAGTTACGAATCTATCATCATGGTGTGTCATAGTTACGCTATACCGAGTGCGGACAGTGAACGAACCCGTGGTTCTTTGCCAACAAGATAGTCATCTCTGGTGTCTCCTTCAATAATGATCCTTCAATTGTAGCGCAGGCAAGAGGTGAAGGTACATACGAGTACACGCCGGATCTGATTCAGAAATGTCTGCAATGGCAATTATGACAAGATCGATCACATTCAATGAACGTAAGAACTTGCCGGTGGCTGCCCATTCTGGTCTCTTTGGATTCGTCAGGAATGGAGTTTTGATAGAAATCATCCAACCTTCTGCGTCCCAGCCCTAGGAGTCCGGAAGTAGGGGCTAGTTCAAAGTGGGGAGACACTTTAATGGCGACTCCGAATTCTAGATTTAGCCAATAAGGACGGAAGTACACAAAATCACGCCATAGTTGATACTCTGGTTTGCGAGTCAGCAATTGGACCGAACGAATGGTTCAGTCTAGTACTGACCCGCGGAGGAGCCATCTGCATATCGGGCCGTGTGAACGTGGTTGCTGATCTGCGAACTCCTTTCCGGATTGCAAAACCAGAACAGTGCATGGGATGATCCCGAGCCCTTGGGATATTTTGAGCCACATTTGTCCGGATCCTGGCCGTAAACCCATCTTGAGAATGAAGCGTAAGAACTATCCGCAATGCGAAAGAGGAGAAACCAACAGATGACTGGACCCTACGGCATGGCATGGACGAGATTGAGGATGGCCGTCTCGACGGTCTACTCACCGAGATCAAACTCGACTCGAAAATCCCTTTGCTTTTTCCTGTTCTGAGGATCATGTGGATCTCCGAATATCTAGGGAAATGGAAATCACTACTTGATCTGTCTGAGTCATTGAACGGAATCTCACTGACCAAAGTCCCAACGACCTGACAGTCTAGAATGATTTGTCAGTCCAACCATAGTGCAGCGATGAAGAGGGTACATGCATGATCCAAGCGACTCTGTTCGGACGGTGGTTGTAAGGACCTGGTCGTATGTGGCATCCTTGGGATGCTTGGGATCCAGTGCCCGCCCAGGACCGAGATTGCTATGAACTGGGACGAAGTTGTGCATGGGCAACGCATGGATGTGATGACTGGGGTTCTGTATGACCGGAGGTGTGGCCGCTTGAACAGGTAAATATGGAAGAGGGATGCAGGTATCTCCAAATCGTCGCTCGAGATAACGGATACGCGCCGTAGTAGCCTGGTGAGCTTTTGTTGGCATGAATATGTACGGACAGTGCGAGATGCGGACATACATCTCCTACCAGTCCGGCGAGAGTGTCGAGGGGAGCTGTTTGCAACTCGATGGAGAAGCCGTCGATAATTGAATCGGCGGAGAACCGGTCCTTGGAGGATGAGTCCATTGATGACGGGCGTGCGATTGTGGTGTTAGGTCGGGGGTGAGACTTATATATCCGGCGGGCAGAAAATGCGCGTCTAAAGGAACCTTAGACTCAGCAGCAATGGGCAGAGTATGGGACCACGAAATCGATCGACGATGGGACCGGAGCTATCCCGGTCCACGAGTGCGTCCCAGGGAGGCATGTTCAATCCAAAGATTTGTGTTAGATTCTCCGATTGATTCGATAACTCTCCGTCAGGCGTCATCCATCAAGGATAACACGAATAGAACACGAATGCCTCGCGCGTTCTGCATGCGTCGTGGGTGTGCATCACCTGTATCCAGTATAAATTTTGAATAGTGCATGATGTCCAGGGCTCAACTTCAAGCAAGCTTCAAGCCTAGGCCCGCCCACCACCAGCGGCAGAGACCCGTATACCATTGCAAGTCTGAACCATAGACTGATATAACAACGTCGAATGCGGCCCAATATAAATTTACAGAGCCCATAGGCCCGGCATCCCCATTTCCTGCCCAGTGTCTCGTTCCTGTGAACCTCAAAAAATGAGTTATGGTCATCCGGGACACATGAGCCGGACCAGAGTACTACAATATTTTGAGTAAAAGTTCCAGAACGAGAAAAAGGAGAATGCGCACGGACAAGGGTACTCTGCTCGCGACTTTGGTAGACATTCACAGAGAATCTGTGCTTCGCTGGTCTTTTGCAAAGGCCGAAAATTTTCCATGATCAACCCGGTATCGAAGTGGCGAGTGGTCGAAACCTGTAGGCTCGGTTGGAGGGCCAAACCAGGGAGAACACGGGTACTTGCAGCCTTCTGATAGGTGTGACATTGGTTGACCTTCAGGCTTTAATCCGAGCCGCGTACAAGTCGGTGCAACATGAAACCGAAACGCCGATTGAACCAGAGAGTTTAAAAAGTGGCAGCTAGTAACACCTGGGTTGACCCGAAGAATTCAAGGGCAAGTTGACAGCGACGGAGAATCCATTCACATCGAGTGGACCGTAGTGGTTTGGAGCAGAAGCGTTGGGAAGCTGATGGCGTCCTGTTTCAACGCGAGCAAATAACTCGATAGGTTTCTCGTTTTTTCTGCGTCGTCGTCCAGTGCTCGTGCAGCTTCGTCTCCTCTCAGGTTCTTGAGCTTGGTGAATCTGGAAATGCTCATGCTTTGGCGTGTGGTCTTTCAGCGTGCTTTCTGCCGACACAACTGACGAGTCGCGATTGATGTCGCGAATTGGATTCAAAATCCGGATGATTGGATTTCGTTTCGAGGGCGTAGGTGAATTACGCCTGCGTCTCTCCTCTCACACCTGACCTTAACCTTGCTCCGCAGACGCAATCGACAACATCCAGGCCAAGGTCGTCCTGCTGAAGTATACTGCCACGAGCACGAGATCAAGGTGTCCCTCCTCGTCTTCCTCCCTTTATCCTTGATGTAGCAACTAACAGACCCACAGGTATTCTCCTCCATGGGTGCCGGCGCGAAATGCGACCCCACACAGGTGCAGATCAGCGACAGCTCGTGCACGGTGTACGACCCCTCGCGCGCGCCGTGCGCTGCCGCCTCCAGGGCGTCACCTCTCGTCGTCTACTCGGCCGAGGTCCTCAATGACGTCAAGCTACTCCCTCTCCCGGAAGAGGAGTTCCAGAAGGGCCCCGAAGGAGTTCGGCATCTTCGAGTGTGCCTCTTCCCCGTCTGCAGTACTATTCCCCTTTTCCTTCTTTTTCACTTCCGCTTATTGAGGCGTAGATTTACTGCAAGCCCCTCCCGGCGCTCTTCGCAACAAGCCGATCGTTCTCCCGATCAAGAACCGGTGCAAGGTGTATGAGCGCTTCCTGCGCGAGCGCGGGTTAAGTGCGTTTTTCTTCTTTTCTTCCTTCTCGCTTTCTCCCTCCTCCCTCCCTCTTTACTCCCTCCGCCTCTGTTCCGCACCTTCCCTCTCCCTCTACCCGCACTTACCTCCTACACCCCCAGCCGCCTCCCCTCGACAAAGACGACACCGCCCTCCTCGAGACATCCACCGCAGCCCTCCGTCCTCCCCCCGCACGCCGTCCCCGCGCGCCCCAAGCTCATGCGCTGGGACCCCGACCCGCCGCTGAGCCTCGAGAACGTCGTGGTGATGGATGCGGGGGACGATGGGCGGCATTTAGCTGGGGACGGGGAGGTGCGGGAGTTGGTGGAGCGGCGGAGGGGGGGGAATTGGGCGGATGCGGGAGTGGGTTAAGTAAGATCGGGGTAAATTGGGGAATCGAAAATACCGTCTTCTCTCGATTCTGTTGAACGCGATTTCGGTGTACGAGGTGATGGCTGCACCGTGCACACCTCCCGGCAAATGTCTGCTTGTTATTTTCTTGGATTTTCCTTTCCTTTTAGTCAGAGGTCTTGTGGTATTCCCATCGGCCGCGGTTTTCGATTGAAAAGTCGTGTCGTGCTCTTTTCGATGCGCCAATGTCACTGACAGGGGTTATGCGAAGACATGCACGCAACGGCGCATCCAGCGTCAGCGACTCGGCGCTAACAAGTTCCTTCCCTCACGACTTTAGACCCAATCTTCCTGGCCTCGACCGCCTTCAAAGGATGGCGTCAGTCCCGTTCCCTTAACCTTCCCTCCGGTCCCGGGAGACAAAAATCTAGCAGTCAACTCACGACAAGATCCATATGCTCGGTAAGGCAGACGAACATTGGAATATCACCCATCCTCAGTACTCAATTATCTGTTAATATCGGGCGCATGCTGAGAGCGGTTTGTTTAGCTTTGACCACGGGAAATCTACGCTCATGGAAATTTTGGCCTCGAAAGCGGGGATAATTCCCTGGGATGACTCGAAACCGGACAGCAAAGATGGGCAAGGCAGAATCATGGTAAATCCGGCCATTGTGTCAATGTAATTTATCTTCTCTTCATTCGATGCTCAAGATTAGCTAACGTTCATGAATTTACTTCAAACTACCGCAACAGAGCATACCGCAACGGAGCATGGATTCCGAATTCCTCATTAATCTAATCACAAGATCCGTCTCCTCTCCCTCGAAGTTACTTTCATTAATCCCACCCAGATCCAAAATCATGCACACTTCTCACGGGACGCACTGCTGTTCAAAAGCTCGATCGAGTGTCAGACTCGGAAGCCAGAAGGCATGTCGTCGGCGCGTCTGGCGTGCTTTGCTTGAATTATATCCGCGGGTAGACCCACAGTATCCTTTCTTCTCTTGCATGCCTTCGCTCACCGATGGACTTGCCAAGGATTTCATGGGGAGACGCGGGTGTATTACTGCCGCCGTGTCGTACCGCGAGGAGTGCCAGCGCCGAGTTGTCAGTCATGGCGCTCCAAATCGCCGAAGAAACACAAGCAGCTGTACCGGCAGGTAATTCCTGATGGAAATTGTCTTGGGGCCGAGCTGACTGGTGCCTTCGAGGAAGGGAACTTCAACAACGAGACTCGAACGCCCATATGTTCTGAGCATGGCTGGGGCCGGTCGATGCGTGCAATATCTGGGCGCTTCAGAGCTCCAACCGTTCGGTTTCCGTTCGCCGATCTGGGGAAACCAAACGGAAAGGTAGAGAAACTGTTCCAGACGGTTTGGAACGGTTTCCGAGCGGTATATTCGCCGGAGAGGTAATATGTATGCGCCAACTTGGCGAAATTTGATGTTGCGTGCGAGCAGGATTCCGCAGGATTCATCGTGTAGCTCACCCTTGCCTCCCATAAATTGTATTCTGACTGAGCAAATCCCCCTGGGCTGGATACCACCAGTCTATATCGGCAATTGGAATGATGCAACATATGGTCTGAACCTCATGGAGGGTTCTCCATGATGGGAATTGGGTAGAAAATTTGTCTATAAAGTAACCGTTTCGATACCGTGTCTGGAACCGTTCTTCCAACAAAACAAACCAAACGGAAATGAAAACATCTTTTATTGTTCGTAACCGTTTACGAGCGGAAGTGGTTGGAGCTTTAGCGCCCGGCATTCGGGTCCCAATGTGTTGGCCGACGCAACGAAAGGTGTGCAAGACGTTACTGAGATCAGGGATGCCTGTGGTTCTGAGCCGCAAAGGAAGGTGTGTGTGTGCTTTGTGACACCATTCATCGCCGTGCAGGCCAAATATTCCACCTGGCTGTCTGCCCCGTGTGGCCCAAGTTTCGTCTGGTTTAATCCCAGTGAGCTGCTACAAGTTGTAGAGCATCCGAAAATGAATAATTTGATGATCCCATTACAATTTTTCAATTCCGTACATGAACAAGAGTTGAAGGTAAGTATATATATATTGCGTCGCGGGAAGCATGGTATAAATGGCTGCATTCAGCTCAGATTCATGAGTAAATGATTAGTACCGAATGAATAGGACAACATAGACTCTACAAACATACAAGAATCGGATATAATTAAAACCTGTCTACTATGTTATCAAGGAACATTTCCGATGTACAGTTATTGATCCAAACTAAACAGGAAAATCAGTACACCACAAACCAAACATCTATAAGTATGTGAATCACCATTATATCAGATTCCCATATGAATAAATGGGATCCAGCGCTCGTATGGAACCTTTTGGGCCTTCAATTTGTTCACCGCCAGTTGCAGTGCTTCTGCTGCATCACTGGCATGAGGGTGCCTGCCATCTCGAAATAGGTGGGAATAAACACTCTCTGCAACCAATGGTCCATCTTCATCGTTCATGGACCACAGAGTCCCAATGGCACCCTGAAAACCTGCAGCGATAAATCCACCTCCAAGATGAAATGATTCATTTGCTAGGGCAGCATCCCCCATTGCTGTCTGGCAGGCAGCAAGGAATACAACCTCTGCATTCGAAAGTGACATGCGAAGAATTGTTTCTAGCTCCAACACCCCATCATAAAGTAAAAGGCGACTTTTTGTTGGCTCAACCAAATCCTGGACTCCATGACAAGCCAAATGGACCCATGAGTGTTTCTGGAGCAGGTCTTTTACAGCACTTGAGGTTGCCTCTTCTCCTATGAGGCATTCTGGAGTAGGGTCTTTGACAATAGAGCGAATGTTCTCGACTTCTCTCTTAACCCCTTTGAGGTAATTTGCACTGGGATGACCAGTGTGTGTTACTCCAACAACTCCAACGTTATGCTTGTTCAATGGTTTTTTGGCTTGGGCCTCCAGCAGTAATCCTAAGGTGGCCGTATAGGAGTGGATAAACTTATCAGTTGGAGGGCAAGCATGTAGGGGCAGTCCTGTGAATAATCCACTAGGAAGCCACCATAGTCTACCTTTATGAATTTCATACTGTTGGAAAAATGAGATTGAGTTGAATGAAGCTCAATAATACTCACTGAGGCTAAAACCTGATATACAGGTTTGGCAATGTTGTTCCAGAGCCAAGCCAATAAATATGTGAAATGTTCTTCAATCGTTGTGAAACTGACCCCTTCTTGGCCACCAAATAGTCTTGTGGAGATGGACTCCCCATGGGTTCTGACACCACAACAATGCAGTAACTGCTTGAGAAGACTTTGGTGTTTTCCCAGTTCATGAAGAGTGACATTTGGAAATGCAACATGGACTGGATCTGACACAGGATTGACAATCATGATTCCATCACAGCCTTTTGGATGACTGTTCAGAAGTACAACAGGACCTTCCTGTGCTGCATGACAGAGAACCTGATATGGTTGTCGAAGTAGAAAATGTTCAAGGCCAGGTTGTTTGCGAATAGCATGAAGCAGCTCCTGCCTCTGATATGCAACTTTGCCTGGATTGTTGGCTGTCCCATTATAGAGAGCAGATGAAAGTCTTTGCAATTCTTTGGCTTGGTCAGGAGGGAGAAGATTGAAATCTGGTTTAAGCTGAAGTATTTGCTGAAATGTGGTGGCAAGTCCCTGCTCAAAGAGTTGGACAGCAGAAATGAGATCAGAAAGTGCAATGCAGGACTGTGTGGCAGTAGAAACTGCGGGTCCAATATGAAGCCTGCGGATTGCATCTTGGCGAACAAGAATGGGATGTCCCATCCAGAGTAAATCTGGAAGTAGATCCAAGGCAACCGAATAGGCAGTCAAACTATATACAGGCTGGACATCTTCTGAGAAGAAGGCCCACTGCAAAGCTGCCCGCCAAGATGATTCAGGATTGGATGGAGCTTGTGTTTTGCATGAGTCACCATAATATGTGTGGATAAGTTGCAGATCTTCTGGGTTTTCAAGTTGTTTATACCTAGCCATGAAAGCTGCGGCAATAGCTTGCAGTCGGCATGTCCTATCAGGGTGGTCTGTTGGGGTCTGATCCATGGCTTCCTGGTATTTATGAACTGCGGCCTCCAGATCATTCATATCTCCCAACCTCTGATACCGATCTGTGAGAGACATAGCAAGGTCGTCCAGCCGACTTGGTCTATTAGGGTGGTCTGCTGGGGTCAGATTCACCACCTCCTGGAATTTTTCAACTGCAGTCTTCAAATCCTTCATATCTCTTAACTTTGTATACCGATCTGCAAGTGATGTGGCAACTCCTTGCAGCCGACATGCCCTATCAGGATGGTCTGCTGGGGTCCTATCCATGGCTTCCTGGAATTTCTCAACTGCACCATCTAAATCCCTCATATCTCTCCGCCTCCGATACCTATCTAAAAACAATGTAGCGAGGACATGCAGCCGACTTGCTAGATCAGGGTGGTCCGCCGGGGTCAGATCAACAGCTTCTTGTGATTTCTCCATTGCGGCCTCCATATCATTGATGTCTCCCAGCCTCTGATATCGATCTTTCAAGGTCAAGGCCAGAGTCTGCAACCAAGATGCCCTTTTGGGATGGCCAGCTGGCGTCAGATCCACAACTTCCTGGGATTTCTCAACTGCAGCCTCTAGATCCTTCATGTCTCCCAGCCTCTTATACCGATCTGTAAAAGAGATGGCAAGGCCATGCAGCCGAGTAGCTCTAGCTGGGTGGTCTGATGGAGTCAGATCCACGGCCTCCTGGTATTTCTCAACTGCAGCCTCCAAATCCTTCATATCTCCCAACCTCTGATATCGATATGTAAAGGATGTGGCTAGATCTTGCAGCCGATATGGCCTCTCAGGGTGCTCTGCTGGGGTCAGATTTGTGACTGCCTGGAATTTCTCAACTGCAGCCTCTAGATCCTTCATGTCTCCCAGCCTCTCATAGCAATTTGTAAAGGAGATGGCAAGGCCATGCAGGCGATATGTCCTCTTAGGGTGGTCTGCTGGAGTCAAATCTACAGCTTCCTGGTATTTCTCAACTGCGGCCTCCAAATCCGTCATGTCTCCCAACCTCTGATACCGATTAGCAAAGGCTGCAGCCAGGCCCTGCAGCCGAGCTGCCCTATCGGGGTGGTCTGCAGGGGTCAGATCCACAGCCTCTTGCAATTTCTCCATTGCAGCCTCCATATCATTCATGTCTCCCGATCTCTGATACCGATTCCCAAAGGCTGCAGCCAGGCCCTGCAGCTGAGCTGCCCTCTTAGGGTGGTCTGCTGGAGTCAAATCCACAGCTTCCTGGTATTTCTCAACTCCAGCCTCCAAATCCTTCATGTCTCCCAACCTCTGATACCGATTCCCAAAGATCACTGCCAGGCCCTGGAGCCAAGATGCCCTATCAGGGTGGTTTGTCGGAGGCAAATCCACAGCTTCTCGATATTTCACAATTGCAGCATCCAAATCCTTCATTTCTCTCAGACACTGATCTGTAAAGGATATTGTCGGGTTGTTTGGGTCTCCTAGGGCCAGATCCAGCACTTCCTGGAATTTCCTGATTGTTGCCTCCAGAGTATACGGATCTCCCGTGTCGTGGTATATCTCTCCAATCTGTCTAAAAATACTGCCTGACATGTATTCAACTCATCTGCAACGAACGGGATCTGGCTTGATTTATGATTTACCAAGTCCATTTTTATTTGCCAAAACCGAGTCCTGAGGATCTTTAGTTGATCTTTCTGATGCAGAATCATGGCACACTCACAATGGCAGACTTCGTGGGCATATTCAGAGAATCTGATTCTGAACGTGGCATATTAAGAGCAGTGCCCTAACTGGGTCAGTCCAACCTATAGTATTCAACATGAAAATTGACTCACTACTTGCAGTTGTAAGATTTAGACGGAAGAAGGAAGCAACTGTCAATTGATCAGATTGTCTGCCCTTATATGCTGGAAAGAAGCGCCCAACTGACAGCTTTCTTGGTTGTATCAACAAGATTGATACCAATGCCGTATAAATTTGGTGCGCACCGCATATGCAATCCATCTCGTTGTATTTGACTAGATCAGTAGGTGATAGCTGTCCCTGTTCAATCAAAATGTATCAATCTTTTTCGGTCCACCAATCAAACTTACACGAAGTAAGCAATTCCACAGCTTCCACAGCATGGTCACAATTCTTCGACCCGCGATCAACACAATTTCACCGAGGAATTGCCTTGGCCTGCTCCAGCGGCCATCCCAAAGTTGTGGAAATCGTTCATTCGTGCACCCGTGGTTAGGCGCGGGACTCGGTGATTATTCGCGGCCGTGGGTCATTGAGTCCGCGCCATTCCATCCGTCTGATACGTATGAAACCAGTGATTGCAAAAGAACGAAGGGCCCAGATTTGCACACGCAACGGGCAAGCTAAACTCGTGAAGGCTTTACAAGAGAAAAAGCTAGCCCTTGGTCAGTATGACGGTGGGCTACATAACGCGCCGATTTTGGTCGATTCAGGTGGCCGCTCTGAGAAATGTGGCAAGACCAAATACCCACGTTGCAGGTACGCTCACGAAATGCGACACACAAGATGAATTCGGGAGGAGTCTAGATGAATTTAAGGACAGGAACAGACGCAGAAGTCCGTCTCATAGCGGGCCACGACCACGCCAGTATAAGAAAGCTTTCCCCGGTGTTCTGGTTTTACGTTGACATCTTCAAGAGTTGGTTGAAGATAACCGAGGAATTCAGAGAACAGGAGGATGGAAAAAGGGGGAGAACACTGGACAGATCGAGAATCAAAGCCCTCGTCGATCTCCGTTGCTTTCTTCAAATTTCTTTGCTGAATTTTGAATCCGAACCCGATGAACTTCAGTCCTCGATAGGCCGCAGTGAATTTAATTTTGAATAGAATCCAAGTCGATATCATTGCCGCCAGAAGGATATCACACCCCGCGCCAAAGATCTCGAGTCTCTTGGAGTCAAAGATGAAAACCACGTATTATTTGCTCGTATTTAAACAAGACGGCATCAGCTTCCCAGCATCCACTCCTTGGAAAAGCATCGACGGCAACAGACTGCGCTCCGCAAAATACACCACCGTGCAAGAGGGGTATCCGTTCACGTCCCGGGAACATGCGCGACGTTGGTATTTTGGTCCCTGGGCGAAGGATGAGAGGTGGTGAGCGGTGGGTGATATCCCGCGCGCATCCCTCCCTACCCCTACCCAAGAAGCGCGACCACGCCCGGAGCACCTCCACGTCCTGCATGTCCAAGTACAGGTCAAACGCCTACGGCTCGCCCTCCTCCTCCTCTCCCTCCTCGGTCTTCTCCGTGTCCAGGTGCGTGTGCACGTCGTGTCTGCGAAAGTGGTGTCCGATCTCCGATATCGCGCCGTAATCCGCGGCTGTCCAGAGGCGCCAGCGAGAGCCGGTTCCGCACCTGCACCAGCGCACCCACGTGCGGTGGGAGGAGGACGGCGCCCCGGGGTTCGAGGCCTTGCCTCTGGGTTCGTCCGCGGTGGGGGTGATGGGCGTGAGGTGCGGGTGCGTGGGGGAGAGCTCGAAGCGCGCGAGGGCGGAGCCTGTGGGTGGGGGAGCCAGGAGGAGTGGGAACGGGTAGGAGGGGAAGCGACGGAGAGATGAGGGAGAGGTTTGTACGTGGGAAGGGCAACGAAGGAGGAGTGGGGTAGCGAGGGGGGGGAGAAAGGTTTGTACGGGGACGGCAACGAAGGCGGGAACGAGTGAAGACGGAGTACTTACCCTGAAAGCGATGCCGCCGCGTCCGCGTCGTCTCCCCTCGGTATCCGCAAAGACGTGCGCGAGCTTCAGCGCGTGCACGCGAGCGTCCGTGACGATTCCCAAACTCGTCGCGCGCCCAAAGTCAACAGGGAATGGCTGCCAGCGGCGCAGCCCGAGGAGCACAAGCAACGGCGTCATGCACCCGCGCGCGCCACTGCTCCACCTCTGCCGCGGAGGTGTCCCTTGCGCAGGAGCTGCTCGAGGAGCACGGGCGACGTCGACGTGACGGGCTGCGGGAGGAGCGTCTGCCACGGGAGGCCATTCGGGAGTAGTAAGTCCTGCACCGCGGCAAGGGACGTGGCCGGATACGTGTTGGTTGGGCGTGGAACGGAGGCGCGCAGCGAGGGAGAGAGCCCCGGCCTGGGGGCTGAAGTAGTCATCCGCGATGAGAAGGCAGGACATCAGCATGGAGACGGTGCGGGGGCCTGGCCGGGGGAGATGAGCCTGCAGAGAAGAGGACTAGAATCCCTGCTTTGCTAGTCTTTTGTAAAGGCCGAAAATGTCCCATGGTCGACCGAGGATCGAAGCGCGACCAGTCGAAACCTGTACGCTCGGTTGAAGAGTTGAGGACACGGGTGCTCGGAGCTTCTCAATAGGTGTGACATTGGTTGACCCTCAATGAGAGCCGTGTTTTGAATATACCGCGTAAGTACCAGACGGTGCAACATGGAGCCGTAACGCCGATTGAACCAGAGAGTTTAGAAATTGGCAGCGAGGAACACCGATGGTGGCCTCAAGAATTCGCGGGCAAGTCGACGATGGAACACACAGAAATCATTCAAGTCGAGCGCCAGTGGCGACGGTTAAGCGCTGGGAAGCTGATGGCATCCTGTTTCAACACGAGCAAATAACCCGATTCGTTTTTTCTGCGTCCTCGACTCCTCGTCAAGTCCTCGTGCAACTTCGCCTCCTCTCAAGCTGTCTTGAGGCCGGTGAACCTGGCTGCCACTGGCTGCTAAGGGGCATTCGCGTCCTTTCGTCTTTCTACTTGCTTTCTGCCGACACAGCCGAGTCGCGACTTGGATTCAAAATTCAGATGATTGGCTTTCGAGGTGCGGACTGGGTCGTAGGTGAAGTACGCCCACGTCTCTCCGCTCACACCTGACCTTTCCCTATTCCGCAGATGCAATCGACAACATCCAGACCAAGGTCGACCTGCTGAGGGCCACGAGCACGAGATCAAGGTGCCTCTCCTCGTCTCCCCCCCCTTTATCCTCGTTCAGCAACTAACACACCCGCAGGTATTCTCCTCCGCCAGCGCCGGCACAAAGTGCGATCCTACGCGTGTGCACATCAGTGACAGTTCGCGCACGGTGTATGACCCCTCGCGTGTGCTGTGCTGTCCCCTCCCATCGTCTACTCGACCGAGGTCCCAAGTGACGTCAAGCTGCTCCCTCTCCCGGAAGAGGAGTTCCAGAAGGACCCCGAAGGAGTTCGGCATTTTCGAGTGCGCATCCTCCCCGTCTTCGGTGCGCTTCCCCTCTTCCTTCTTTTTCACTTCCGCTTATTGAGGCGTAGATTTACTGCAAGCCCCTCCCGGCGCTCTTCGCATCGCGACGTACGCCCTCTGTGCGCTTGCGGACAAGCCAATCGTGCTCCCGATCAAGAACCGGTGCAAGGTGTACGAGCGCCTCCTGTGCGCGCGCGGGGACGCAACTTGAGTGCGTCTGTCTTCCCCTTCCTATTACTCCCTCCCTGCCCCCTTCCCTCTACCCACGCTCACGCTCATCTCGCGCAGCTGCCTCCCCTCAACGAAGATGACGCCGTGATCCTCTTTGAGGACATCCACCGCAGCCCTCTGTCCTTCCCCCGCACGCCATCCCCACATGCCCCACGCTCGTGCGCTGGGACCCCGACCCGCTGCTGAGCCTCGAGAACGTCGTGGTTATGATGGATGCGGGGGATGCTGAGGGGCATTTGGCTGATGGACCGGGGATATGGAGAGAGGAGGTGCGGGCGGTGGTGGAGAGTCAGAGAGAGGAGATTGGGCGGATGCGGGAGTGGGGTCATCAAGTTCTGGTCTATTGTTGACATTTTTTTTCCTTCCTCCCCGTTGTATTATATCACCGCCCTGACAGCTCTCTTCGAAAGCATTGCCTTGATTATGGACCAACATCAACCGGTGGTTGAAAAATACTATTGGCGAGGGAAGATGCAGAACGTGGTCGCGCGTCTCTTGGAAGAATGCGACAGGATCGTCCAGGGCCTAGTCGAGCGGTCCATAAAACGATTATTTGTTCCAACAAATTCCCCCTTAACATCTTGTGAAGATATCTGATATTGCGGACAACCCACCGCTTGCATGGTGTCTCGGATTTCCCGTCGAAAACAACCTTACCTCATGACCTTAGATGAAGATATAGTTGATCCGAGAGAAATTGACAAGGTCCTGTCGGAAATGGCGGGTCGCTGGAATTTATTTTAAAAATTCCTCTTGGAGTCTCAAAGTGAGCTTCGCATTTTCTCCCTTTTTCTACGCTAATCTTTATTCCAGGAAAGCCCCGAAAAACAGCCGAGGCCACTGACCCGTCCGTTCATTCAAATATGCGCTCCGCTGAGGCTGCTACTCGAGACCACCGCTTACCGCTTCGCATCATCTCTTCGAAGATATTATATCCTCGCGATATATACCCCTAGAACTTTGGTATCTATCGACAAGGCGAGACCCGTCATTTATTTTGTTCGCCTGTTCTCTCGCTGATTGCGAATAGGCCCACCGCTTATCGAGTCCCGACTCCCGATACTTACAAGCTCCCGCAACCACGACCACTCCCGACGGCGTATTCTATATTTTAAAAACCGTCCTCTCTCGCCTCTCTCGCCTATTATCAACCGGCTCCGTGAAAACCATCGCGCAAACGTTTGAGCAGCTCCGAGATATCATGCATCGAGACTATATCAGTGTGATCAAGAGGAAACTCGACGTTTACCGGACATCTGGCTCGTCCGGGCCAAACAATCGCGGCGAAAAGACAGAGTGGGAGAACCGGGTCACGTTCATCGCAAGTGCAGTCCACTCGCCCCGAAAATCGTCACTGATACCCGAATAGATTCTCCTCAATGGCCTTGATCTCATCTGGAGCGGCTAGCCCGGGATCTCGGGGCGAATCTAACCATCAACCAACATTTCCTGGACGTCGAGCGGCCTATCATCAAGGGCCACAATACAGGCTTTTTGAACATGGTTTCGAAATTCCGGTCGGCACTAGGAGAGGGATTTGAAGAACACCATCTTTTTTCATTTCGAATGGAATGCATCCCCGCGAATTCGGGAGCAGTGATTTTCGGTGTATTGGCAGTCTAAGTCTTGAGATTATCCTGCGCCGTGCTCGTCGAATCAACGGGTCTGATTATTGTTCATTTGGGCTTCGCTTTACTTCCAGTTCGAGATTTCTTGTTCACCCCCATCGGCCATAAGTGAAAAGCCATTTCGTGCTCTATCCATGTCTTTTCGATCTGCCCATGCCAGGAGGTGATGCGTACGGGCTCGACTGCAACAGCGTATGCGGCGCCAACGCTAACAGGTTTCTTCCCGCAACGAACGACGGGATCCATGGGCTCATGGCAAGGCTGACGAACACTGGAAATATCGGGTTTGTCGCTCATCGCCCATACTTGATTCCACATCTGGGAGTACTAAATTTAGTCGACCACGATGCCACTGAAACTCTGGCCTCGATGGGAACGGGAGAACAAAGACGCCGGCCACTGTGTCAATGTAAGTTATCTTCTCTTCATTTGATACTGAAGAGGAGCTATCTCTGCTCAAGGGACTTCAAATACCAGAAGAGAATGTGCACACAGATTCGGTGAAAGACTCACTCGCCCGTACTTTCTGAGGAGTATGGCTGGGCTCGGTTGATGTGTGCAAGATCTGAGTGCTTCTAAGGCTCCAACCGTTCCGTTTCTGTTCGCCGATCTGGGGAAACCAAACGGAAACGGTAGAGAGACTGTTCCGGGATTCATCACGTAGCCCACCCAGAAATTGTATTCTCACTGCATTCAGAGGCTAGCTAGCCGCATCCCGGCATAGCCATACCTGGGCCTCGCCGCCAGCGGCCCAACCTAGCAATAAGGGTGATCAATTCTAAGTTTGCTGGCAACCTCCCAGCTTGCAAATCAAAAGTTGATGTCAAGCGGGTTAGGCGAGTGTAAGCGAGGTTAGGCGAGGTTAGGCGAACTTGGGCTAGGGGCTTTGGTATACGACTGTTCCCTACCGTTCCTCTCCACCGACTCTGCACGTATGCCCAAGCAAACCCTCGAGGCGCTTCAAGAAGGTTCCTATGAGGATGCCAGTGTATTTTTCGTGGTCGCAGATCTCCTAGATCCCATCAATTTACACCCAGATGACGATGATGACCCGGAACAGCCCGCCGTTCGCGATGATTCCAATGTCGCAGCTGTCTTGCGGATATATGGAGCAGCAATTGTCGAAGAGGCCGAGAGTTTGAAGGGCGACGGGCCCCGAGGACCTTATTCACAGGTTAAGAAGTCTAAAGACTGGTTTACTTGTGCATTAAACATGCCCGATCGTGAATTTCGGTCGATATTCCGGTGTGTCTGGCCCTAAACTTCTCAAAGAATTGCTCACCTATTTAATTAGAATTGGCCGCACAACATTTGACAAATTCTGTGATATCCTAGGACAAAATCAGATCTTTGCCTCACGCGGACGCAAGCCTCAGCGCCATGTTTCATGGCAGCTTGGTGCCTTTCTGATTCGCTACGGGCAGCTTAGCTCCCCTGTTCACGATACCTGCTTCAAGCTGGGTATAGGATTTGGCACCGTCATACTTTATTGTCGACGGGTTATACGTGCCATTAGGGAGCTAAAAAAGCAATATGCGCCCTGGTTCAGCAAAGAACATCAGCTGCAAACCAGTGCCCAAATTGAAGCAAAAATTGGCTTCCCCGACTGTGTTGGAAGTGGTGATGGCTCATTGATTCAGACATCACAGCAGCCAAGCTGGATGGGTCCAGCATATCTCAGTCGCAAAGGCTTTTTCGCAGTGAGCATGGATTTCTGATTCCAATTAACCTAAACTCATTTCACGTAGTATTCAATATTTGCCATCGTCGACAGTGACCTGCAGTTTGGAGCATGGGATCTTGGTTGGCCTGGCAGTGTAACCGATGCCCGAGTTTTCAAGAACTCACACTTTTGGCGTCATCGGCACCAATATCTTGAGGATGGCCGATACATCCTGGTCGACAAAGGATATCCATCGACACCATACACCGTTCGCCCCTTTAGTGAACCCGAGCTTGCAAACGCAGGTGAAAGGGACAGGAAACGAATGAAGGACTTCAATTTCATCCTTTCCTCGGAACGTATCCAGGTCGAGCATGCTTTTGGCTGTTTCAAGTTGAGGTTCCAATCCGCTTGGATGATGGGTGGCCACAAGGATGTGCAGGATGTTTGGCGTGTGGTCGATGCTCTCCTCATCCTGCACAATATGTGTCTCCACTACGGTGATCACCCCAAACACCTGGAGCAGTATCGAGAAGATTTGGGTAATGATAGAACTGGCGAGGAGCGACCTGAGCCAGACCCAAATGACTTTTTTGTGTTTCAGCCTCCATCAGTTCCAGCGATTGAAACTGGGGCCTGGTTGAAAGAGCAGGGACTACAGCTACGAGAACAGCTGTTGAACTTGGTGTGCCCAGAACGAGACTACGATTAAAAAACTATTACTTAAGTATCATAGAGGTGAATTAAAAATTGAGCGGCGTAGAGATGAATCAAAAATCGAGCGCAGCATCCATCAACTTCTCCAGCACACGACGGGCCTTGGCTTTTGCCTCTTCTGTGTACATCCCCGTAGTATCCGTCGGAATCTCTTTTGCCGTCGCCTCAGTCGCCTTGAGTCTCTTAAACTCTGCATCCGCCTTTGCTAACATCATCGCCTGCTCGTCCACCCGCGCCCGTCCCTCGAGATAGTTGTTGAGTCCTTGGAGTCGGTCTTCTTTCTTCACCTTGACCGGAGGTGCACGCGAGGCAGGCTTCGAGCGATCCCAGGTCGATAACTTGACGTCACGGGGATCAGTGGCGATCCCCTTATTTGTGGACTTGGTGACGGAAGGTGCTGGGGTTGCAGGGATGCTGGGCTTCTCCACAATATCGATGTCGGAATCATTTTCGTTGTCGTCGTTGGCTGGTAATCCCCCCTCGACATCAGAGAGTGCGTCTGCAGACGAGCGTGGTATCTCGCGAACAGCTTTCGGGTTCTCGCCATAACTAATATCTGTAAGTACTAGGAGAGGAAAGAGAGAAGGAGGCACTCACCGACTATCAAACAAGTTAAACCAACCAGATGTCAGCCATTGCTTTACTTTCTTCGCTGACAATCCCTCGACGTCATGTCCGCCAGTTGCCTGAGACTTGAGGAAGCTGTTGACGGCATCCTTGTCCTCCCAATCAGGCTCCTCATCCGCGTCGGCACCCCCACCGGTGAATTTGAGGAGCGGGACAAGCTTCTTGTAGATGGCAAGAGACGTGTCCCACTGGGTCTTCATTTGCTTCGCGTCCCGTGCAATCCCGACATGGCCTGCAAACTGTAAAGGAAATATCAGTGTCGTGAGAGGGAGGGAAGAGCGAGCCGTCACGGGCCTGCTTCCAGCACTTGTTGGATGACATTGTGATCTTCTGGAAGTTGGCATCTGCATCCTGCCCCAGAGTGTACTGGTAGAATGCGGAGAGCTCGTCCACAGACCAGTTGCCCTTATTAACAACCAGTTCTGCTTTGGTCTGAATGAGGACATGAGAGCGAGGCGTGTTCTGGAGGAACGGGGCCGTCAGCATGGCGGGAGCCAGAGGCGCAAGCTTCGGAGCGCAATTTTTGCCTAAAGAGGGTGGGGCCTGCGCCGTGGACAGCGTAGGAACGGGGGGTGGAGACCAGTTAATGTTGTCGTAACCCGTCGAGAGGTGGGCACGTTTCGGGGAGTTGCCGAGAAGCGGTGTCGGCGATGGGGGTCGTTTGTAGCCTGTCGGCTTAGACGGGGAGCTGGAAGGGTACCCCGAGGCCGAGTTCATGCTGTAGAGGGGCATATAGCCCATATCGTAGGGGGAGAAGTTGGAGAATCCATCGCCATAGTCGTACTCGGAATTTTGATCATTGTAAGTGTTGTCGCTGGTAAAGGACTCGGAGGCCTGTGGCAGGGAGACGACGAAATCATCCCGAGAGTCCAGCACGGCATTGGCTGGGATGCTGGGCGCAGCGCTAGCCAGCGTCGCAAGCAGGTGGAGATCACTGGCATCCTGTGCACACGTCAATCGCGCCCAAATGACGCTGCCAAACACGCACCATGTTCCCAAGTCTTCAAAGAACAGTGACACCTTTGTCTTCAACGGTTCTGGTGGTCGAGGACGCACACACAAAGGAGGGGCGACCTGCTCGTTGCTCGCTCGAGAAAATTTCGCTTAGCCGCCGCTTGACTCGCCTAACCCGCTTAACATCAACTTTTGATTTGCAAGCTGGAGGTTGCCAGCAAACTTAGAATTGATCACCCTTAATAGCTAGCCGATGGGCTAGCCGCAGCTAACCGGAGCTCGCCAGAACTAGCCGAAGGCCTAGCCAAGCGACCTAGCAACGGCTCGCAACGGCTGGAAACACGTGTGGCGAGCCGGTTTGGCTAGCCGGCTAGCCACAGCTAGCCGAAGGCCTAGCCAAATCTAGCCCCGGCTCGCAATGGCTAGCCGTAAGCTCAGCTATGCGGCGCCTGAATGCAGTGTCTGACTGAGCAAATCCCCGGGCTATACCAGCCATTAGAAGGGATGCAACTTGTGGTCTGAACCTCATCGGGGGTCGCCGGAATTGGGTAGAGAAATTGTCTGTAAGGTAACCAACCGTTTCGAAACCATTTCTGGAACCGTTATTCCAACTGGACAAAGCAAACGGAAATGAAAACGGCTTTTATTGTTCGTAACCGTTTGTGAATGGAAATGGTTGGAGCTTTAGCGCCCGGCGTGCGGGCCCGATACCAGGGGCCCAATGTGTTGGTTGATGCAACGAAAGGTGTGCAATATCTTGCTGAGATCCAGGATGCCTGTGGTTCTGAGCTGCAAAGGAAGGCGTGTGCGCTCTGTGACAGCATTCATTGCCGTGCAGGCCATATTCCATCTAGATCTCGTGTGACCCAAGTTTCGTCTGGTTTAATCCCAGGAGGAGGAGGAGGAGGAGGATATATTACCGCACGTGGTCCTACAAAGAACATGGCGGGTACCGTACCTACATACACCAGCCTCTAAGTGTATGCTACAGTCATTCTATGCCTCGATTCGGTTTGACAGAAATGCTGAGAGATCTTCTCACAAAAGTTGGTCATAGACGGGAAGGTGGAAGGGTGAAAAAGCATGAGCCAAAAGTGCTGTAACTCTGTGTCCATGTGGTGATGTCGAGGAAATGGTACAGTATTCGCTGAGGTTTGCAGCGCAGAGCTACAGACCATTATGATATTGAATACACAAATTGCCTTAAGAGGCACACATGGTCCACAGAAGGTGTGCAGCACAGATGGGGTATCAGGCTGCTTCCTATCATTTAAAGGCAAGCCAAGAACAAGACCAATACAAATTTCAGCTGAGGATAAGTTGCAGCAATCCACAAGCCCCAGGAGCGAACCAGTTCTGAGCTTGTCGGCAGTTGATATTGCTACAGTTCGTGGCTTGAGAGACTTCTGGAGGAATTCTTCCAGCATCATTGGGGTGGGCATTAGCCGAATGCCGAAGTAAGTAGTTGTGGTTTTTGAACCCAGGATTTTTCAGCAGCGGCGCGAGTCGCCACAAGCCACAATTAGCTAGGAGTGATCTGTCCCGAAGTGGCTGCTCAGACACTCTTGTTGATGACCGAAACAGCCCAAAAGTTGTGTGGCAGGAAATCGTTGCCGAGTTTGAAGTGTTCTGCGATGGAGACAATTGCAGTGGGCGATGACATCGGTGATGCGGTCCGAATCCCCTGTCTCGAAAAATCAGGAGTCCCAAAGGGGCTCATCAGACACTTCCGTCACTGTCCAAAACAGCCCGAAGGACAGGCTACGACCTTCGGACGCCGTCCCTGGGCTCGGAATAAGACGAAGATAGAGGTGGTGTCTGCAGGTTTGCAGGCCAATTGTGTACATGATGCTCTGCATCCTGGCCGGCACACAAGGTCACGAATGATTTTGCAGTCCTGTCTGGCGGGAAATCTTCGCCTACAGATTTTCGTGTACAGTGTACAATCCCAGTCGGCGATATCTGCCGCTGTGGTGCACATGTACCGAGTTTACGTGTCATCCCACATTGAGGAAAGATCATCTCGTGTGGTCGACATGGTGGTCAGGGGACTTATTATTGGCACGGAATTGTGTGGCCCGAGTCTTCTTTCTTCCCTACAACCATCTCGTCCCCACCTTGTCCCCACTGGACTTGCTTCTGTGAATATGAGGCTCAAGATTTCATCTTCGTGTACGCCTGGCCGAATCGAGGCCCAGCTTCTGCAGATTGACGATGGAGCACGAGTAAAGAATTCCTTGAGCTACAAGTTGTTGAACATCCAAGAATGAATAATTTTGCAATTTTTCAATTCCGTACATGAACAAGAGTTGAAGGTACTTAGGACTGCATTCGGGTCAGATTCATGAGTGAATGATTGGTAACAAATGAATGAGACAACATAGCCCCTACAAACATACAAGAATCGGATATAATTGAATCCTCTCTACCATATTATTGAGGAACATTTCTGTACAGTTATTGATCCAAAACTAAACAAGAAAATCAGTACACCAAAAATTAAACATCTATAAGTATGTGAATCACCATTATATCAGATTCCCATGTGGATAAATGGGATCCAGCGCTCGTATGGAACCTTTCGAGCCTTCAAGTTGTTCACCGCCAGTTGCAGCGCTTCTGCTGCATCACTGGCCTGAGGCTGCCTGCCATCGCGAAATAGGTGGGAATAAACACTCTCTGCAACCAATGGTCCATCTTCATCATTCATGGACCACAGAGTCCCGATGGCACCCCGAAAACCTGCAGCGATAAATCCACCTCCAAGATGAAATGATTCGTTAACCAGGTCAGCATCCCCCATTGCTGTCTGGCAGGCAGCAAGGAATACAACCTCTGCATTCGAAAGTGGCATTTTAAGAATTGTTTCTAGCTCCAACACCCCATTATAAAGTAAAAGGCGACTTTTTACTGGCTCAACCATATCCTGGACTCCATGACAAGCCAAGTGGACCCAGGAGCAGTTCTGGAGCAGGTCTTTTACAGAAGTAGGGGTTGCTTGTTCCCCTGTGAGGCATTCCGGATTAGGATCTTTGATAACAGAGCAAATCCTTTCAACCTCTTCCTGCACCCCTTTGAGGTAGTTTCCCCTATGGAGGCCAGTATGGGTTACTCCAACCACTCCAGCTTTAGGTTGTGTGTTAGATGGCTTCTTGGAGTGAGCCTCCAATAGTGAACCTAATGTGGCTGTATAGGAATGGATAAACCGATCAGTTGGAGGGCATGCATGCAAGGGCAGTCCTGTGAATGATCCACTGGGAAGCCACCATAGTCTTCCATTGTGGATATCATGCTGTTGAAACAATTAGGTTGATAAAAAATAGGTTCAGTAGCACTCACTGATGCTAAAACCTGATATACAGGTTCAACAACATTTTTCCAAAGCCAAGTCAACAACTCCACAAAATGTTCTTCAATGGATTTGGTTCTGAAATTGAGCCCCTCTCGGTATCCAAAAACTCTAGTGGCAGTAGATTCCCCACGGGTTCTAACGCCGCAAAGATCCAGTAACTCTTTCAGAGTACTTTGTTGAGCTGTGAGTAACTCGAGGGTAACATCTGGAAGTGGAACATGGACCGGATTGGACACAGGATTGAGAATTATGATTCCATCACAACCTTTTTCATGACTGTTCAGTAGTACAATAGGACCTTCTCGTGCTGCATGACATAGAACCTTATATGGTTGGGGAAGCAGAAAATGTTCAAGGCTGGGTTGTTGGCGAATAGCTTGAAGCAGCTCCTGTCTTTCACGTGCAACCTTGCTTGGGTTGGTGGTCGTGCCACTATACAGTTCATATGAAAGTTTGTGTAACTTGTCTGCCTGCTCTGGAGGAAGTATATCAAGATCAGGCTTGAGTTGAAGGATTTGCTGAAATATGGTAGCAAGCCCCTGCTCAAAGAATTGGACAGCAGAAATGAAATCATGAAGGGCAATGGAGGAGCGGGTGGCAGCAGAAGCTGTCTGTCCGATATGAAGCCTGCGGATAACATCTTGCCGAACAGGAATGCTATGACCTATCCAAAGTAGTTCTGGAAGTAGATTGAAGGCAGCTGAATATGCGGTAGGACAGTATGTAGGCTGAAATTCTTCTGAGAATGACACCCACCTCAAGGCAGCATGCCAAGAGAGTTCAGGATTTGCAGGAGCCTGGGTCGTGAACGAATCAGCATAATGAATATGGACAAGCTCCAGATCTTCAGGTTTTTTAAGCCTTTTATACAGAAATGTAAACCCCAGGGCAACCCCCTGGAGCCGAAGTGCCTTATGAGGGTGGTCTCCTGGAGTTAAATCCACAGCTTGTTGGTATTTCTCATGTGCTGCCTCTAAATCCTGCATATTCCCCAAACTCTGATACCGATCTCCAAAGGACCCAGCCATATCATGGAGCATTCTTGCCCTGTCAGGGTGGTCCACTGGGGTCAAACCCATGGCTTCCTGGAATTTCTCAAGTGCAACCTCCACATCCTTCATGTCTCCCAGCCTGAGATACCGATCTCGAAAGGAGTTAGCCAAACCATACAGCTGAGCTGCCTTGTTGGGGTGGTCCACTGGGGTCAAGCCCACAGCTTCCTTGAATTTCTCAACCGCGGCCTCCATATCTGTCATGTCTCCCAGTCTCCGATGCCGATCTACAAAGGATATGGCCAGGTTTTGCAGCCGACTTGCCCTCTCAGGGTGGTCTGCTGGGGTCAAATCCACAGCCTCCTGGAATTTCTCGACTGCAGCCTCCAAATCCTTCATGTCTCCCAGCCTCTGGTACCGATCTCCAAAAGATCCCGCCAAACTAGACAGCATATGTGCCCTCTCTGGGTGGTCTGCTGGAGTCATATCCACAGCTTCCTGGAATGTCTCAACTGCAGCCTCCAAATCCTTCATGTCTCCCACCCTTAGATACTGATCTTGGAAGGAAATGGCAAGCCCCTGCAGCCGGGATGCCCTCTCGGGGTGTTCTGTGGGAGTCAGATCTAAAGCCTCTTGGTATTTGGCAACTGCAGCCTCCAGATCTGTCTGGTCTCCCACCCTTCGATACCGATCCGTAAAGGATGTGGCAAGCCCCTGCAGTCGAAATGCCCGCTCAGGGTGTTCTGCAGGAGTCAGATCCACAGCTTCTTGGTATTTTGCAAATGCAGCGTCCAGATTTGTCTGGTCTCCCACCCTTCGCCACAGATCTGTAAAGGATATGGCCAGGCTTTGCAGCCGATCTGCCCTATCAGGGTGGTCTACTGGGGTTAGATCCAGGGCTGCCTGGGATTTTTCAACTGCAGCCTCCAAATCCTTCATGTTGCCCACCCTTAGATACCGATCTCTAAGGGAAATGGCAAGCCCCTGCAGTCGAAATGCCCTATCAGGGTCTTCCACCGGAGTCAGATCCACAGCCTCTTGGTATCTTGCAACTTCAGCATCCAAATCCTTCATGTCTCCCACCCTTAGATACCGATCTCTGAGGGAAATGGCAAGCCCCTGCAGCCAAGATGCCCTATCAGGGTGGTCAGCAGGGCTTAGATCCACAGCTTCCTGGTATTTTGCAACTGCAGCCTCCAAATCCTTCTGGTCTCCCACCCTTCGATACCGATCTGTAAAGGATATGGCCAGGCTTTGCAGCCGATCTGCCCTATCAGGGTGGTCTGCTGGGGTTAGATCCGTGGCTTCCTGGGCTTTTTCAACTGCAGCCTCCAAATCCTTCATGTCTCCCACCCTTAGATACCGATCTCTAAGGGAAATGGCAAGCCCCTGCAGTCGAAATGCCCTATCAGGGTCTTCCACCGGAGTCAGATCCACAGCCTCTTGGTATTTCGCAACTGCAGCATCCAAATCCTTCTGGTCTCCCACCTGTTGATACCGATCTGTAAAAGATATGGCAAGTCCCTGCAGTCGAAATGCCCGCTCGGGGTGTTCTGCAGGAGTCAGATCCACAGCTTCCTGGTATTTCGCAACTGCAGCCTCCAAATCCTTCTGGTCTCCCACTCTTAGATACCGATCTGTAAAAGATATGGCAAGGCCCTGCAGTCGAAATGCCCTATCAGGGTCTTCTGCTGGAGTCAGATCCACAGCTTCCTGGAATGTCTCAACTGCAGCCTCCAAATCCATCTGGTCTCCCACCCTTAGATACCGATCTTTAAAGGACATAGCAAGCCCCTGCAGCCGAGATGCCCTCTCAGGGTGTTCTGTGGGAGTCAGATCTAAAGCCTCTTGGTATTTCGCAACTGCAGCATCCAAATCCTTCTGGTCTCCCACCTGTCGATACCGATCTGTAAAAGATATGGCAAGCCCCTGCAGTCGAAATGCCCGCTCAGGGTGTTCTGCAGGAGTCAGATCCACAGCTTCTTGGTATTTTGCAACTGCAGCGTCCAGATTTGTCTGGTCTCCCACCCTTAGATACCAATCTGTCAAAGATATGGCCAGGCTTTGCAGCCGATCTGCCCTATCGGGGTGGTCTGCTGGGGTCAGATCCGCGGCTTCCTGGGATTTTTCAACTGCAGCCTCCAAATCCTTCATGTCTCCCACCCTTAGATACTGATCTCTAAGAGAAATAGCAAGCCCCTGCAGCCGAGATGCCCTATCAGGGTGTTCTGTGGGAGTCATATCCACAGCTTCCTGGAATGTCTCAACTGCAGCCTCCAAATCCTTCTGGTTTCCCACCCTTAGATACTGATCTCTAAAGGAAATGGCAAGACCCTGCAGTCGAGATGCCCTCTCGGGATGTTCTGTGGGAGTCAGATCTAAAGCCTCTTGGTGTTTTGCAACTGCAGCCTCCAAATCTGTCTGGTCTCCCACCCTTCGATACCGATCCGTAAAGGATGTGGCAAGCCCCTGCAGTCGAAATGCCCGCTCAGGGTGTTCTGCAGGAGTCAGATCCACAGCTTCTTGGTATGTTGCAACTGCAGCCTCCAAATCCTTCTGCTCTCCCACCTGTCGATACCGATCTGTAAAAGATATGGCAAGCCCCTGCAGTCGAAATGCCCGCTCGGGGTGTTCTGCAGGAGTCAGATCCACAGCCTCTTGGTATTTCGCAACTGCAGCCTCCAAATCCTTCTGGTCTCCCACCCTTCGATACCGATCTGTAAAGGATGTGGCAAGGCCATGCAGTCGAAATGCCCTATCTGGGTCTTCCACTGGAGTCAGATCCACAGCTTCTTGGTGTTTCGTAACTGCTGCCTCCAAATCCTTCTGGTCTCCCACCCTTAGATACCGATCTCTAAAGGAAATGGCAAGCCCCTGCAGCCGAGATGCCCGCTCGGGGTGTTCTATGGGGGTCAGATCCACCGCTTCTTGGTATTTCTTGACTGCAGTCACCAAATCCTGCATATCTCCCAGCCTCCGATACCAATCTGTCCAGGATATGGCACTGCTATGCAGCCGAGCTGCCCGATCAGGGTGGTCTGCTGGGGTCAGATCCACCACTTCCTGGAATTCCCTGACTGCAGCCTTGAGGTCATCCATTTCTCCCAGCCTCCGATACCGATCTGTCAAGGATATTGCACTGCTATGCAGCCGAGCTGCCCGATCAGGGTGGTCTCCTGGGGTCAGATCCACCACTTCCTGGAATTTCTGGACTGCAGCCTCGAGGTCATTCGGATCTCCTACACCCCGATATCTCTGTAGAAGTATATTACCTGATGTAGATTAGGCCTCTGTTGTTCAATGAATGGAATCTGGATTGCTTTACCACTTTCTGCCTTCTTTCTCAACTCCAAGTCCTTGAGCATGAAAAATTTTAATTGATATCCGCACTGCAGGATTGTGAAACCTCACAGTCACAGGTGGATTCCGAAAGCAGCATATTAGCAGCAGTAGTGTCCTCTTCAGGTCGGTCCATCCCATGTTTCAAGCAGAAAATTGATTTGCCACCTGTAGTCGGGAGCGGGAAGCAATCGCCGATTGATGAGATTGTCTGTCCTTATATGTTGGAAAGAAGCGCCCAACTGACAGCTTTCTTGGTTGTATCAGCACGATTCATACCAATGCCGTCTTAATTTCGCGCGCACCGCTATTTTACTAGATCAGCAGGTGATAGCTGTCCCCGTTCAGTCAAAATGTGTCAATCTTTTTCGGTCGACCAATTGAACTTACAGAAGACGTAAGCAATTCCACGACTTCTACAGCTTTCATCACAGCATGGTCTCAATTCTTCGACCCGCGATCAACACAATTTCGCAGGGGAATCGCCTCGGCCTGCTGCAGTGGCCATCCCGAGGCTGTGGAAGTCATTCATTCGTGCACCCGCGGTTAGGTGCGGAACTGGGTGATTAATCGCGACCGTGGGTCATTGAATCCACGCCATGCCACATTGAACCAGTGACTCTGGAAGAACGAAGGACCCAGATTCGCACACGCAAAGGGCAAGCCGAACTCCCGAAGGCGTCGCAAGAGAAAGAAACTGACACTTATCGGTATGACGGTGGGCTACATAACGAACTGATTATGTTTGATTCAGTCGGCCGCTGAGACATAATCCACGAAACAGGTATGCTCACGAAATGCGACACACAAGATGGATTCGGGAGAAGGAGAAGGAGTCTAGATGAATTTAAAGACAGGAACAGGCGAAGAAGTCCGCATCATAGCGGGCCAGGATAAGAAAGCTTTTCCCGGTGTTCTGGTTTTACGTTGAACACGACCTCATCTTCGAGAGTTTGTTGAAGATCGCCTAGGAACGGGGGGAACCGGAGGATAGACTAAGAGGCAATGAACTGGATCGAGCGAGCGGGATCCAAAGCCATCGTCGAGTCGTCGACCTCGGATACTTTCTTCAAATTTCTTTGCTGAATTTTGAATCCGAACCGACGAGTCTTCAATGGATTGGATTTATTTTTGAAAACAATCCAAGTCGATATCATTGCCGCCAGATGGATATCACACCCGCACCAAAGATCTCGAGGCGCCAAAGATCTCGAGTATCTTGAATTTATAGACGAAAACCACAAGATTATTTGCTCGTGTTAAGACAAGATGCCATCAGCTTCCCCATATCCACTTGCTGCAGTAGCGGCCCCGCGGTACATACACGAGGACGCGACGAGGAAGCGGAAGATACTCACACCAAGGGAAGGCATCCGTTCCCTTCCTTAGTATTCCGTGTGGTGGTCCTTGGGCGAAGGGCGAGAAGGGGAGGCAGGAGGGATATGCAAGACTCAGACGGGCGCATTCCTGTACCGAACAACGACCTGAGTACCTCCGTGTCCGGCGTGTCCGCGTGCAGGTCGAACGCCCACGGCTCGCCCGCCTCCTCCTCATCCGGCTCTGTGTCCAGATACGTGTGCGCCTCAGTGTCCGAGTCCGAGTCGGTCCGCGTCGTCTGCGTCTCCGAAATCGCGCAGCCTTGATCCGAGGCCGCCCGAGACTACAGCCAGAGGCGCTAGCGGGCGCTGGTTCCGCACCTGCACCAGTGCACCCGCATGCGGGTGGAGGACCCGCCCCGGGGGTTCGAGGGCTTCCACGCACTTTGCCTTTGCGATCGTCCACGGCGGGCGTGAGGAGGCGTGCGATGCGCACGTGGAAGAGGTGCGTGTCGGTGGGGAGCTCGAAGTGTACAAGGGCGGCGCCTGTGGGTGGGTTAGCAGGGAGGCGTGGAGGCGGGAAGAGGGGAAGCGTTGGGGGAGATGCAGCGTTTATACGGGGGGGAAAGGGGAGGGAGGTGGGGAACATGGGGGGATAGGTTCGTTTGCGCAGGGAAGGAGTAAGTACTCACCATGGAGGCGATACCGTGCGGACACGTCGTCTCTCCCTCGTTGTCCGTAAAGACGTGCACGAGCTTCAGCGTGTGCACGCTCTCGCCCATAACGACATCCAAACTCGTCGCGTGCCCAAAGTCGACCAGGAATAGCTGCCAGTGGCACAGCCCAAAGAGCACGAGCGACGGCGGTCCCGAGGTGCGCGTGCCACTGCTCCACCTCTGCCGCGGATGTCCCCTTCCCGCAGGAGCTGCTCCAGGAGCACGCGCGACCTCGACGTCACGGCCTGCGGGAGGAGCGTCTGCCACGGGAGGCAGTAAGTCGTGTTCCGCGGCGACGGACGCGGCCGGGGATGGTCGTGGAGCGGAGGCGGGGGGACGCGGCGAGGGGAGAGAGCCAGCCGAAGTAGCGGAATCCGCGCGTCTGCGAGGGGAAGGCGCGTAGTGGGCGTTTATCAGGCTGTAGTGGAGCCCGAAGCCGTTGCATCATCGGGAGGGCGGGAAGGAGAGGCGCTGGGTGACTTCGCCCACAAAGGAAACAGAGCGAGAAGGGTGGGAGTCAGCGTGGAGACGGTGCGGGCCCGGCTGTGTGCCGAGAAGATTCTGGTCGCTTATTCCGCGACGTGGACCAGAGTACTACAGTGTTTTCAGGACAAGTTCCAGAACGAGCAAAAAGAGAATGCGCACAGGCAAGGGCACTCTGCATGCAACCTCGGTAGTCATTTACAGAGAATCCGGGCGTCGCTGGTCCTTGCAGCGGCCGAAAATTTTCCATGATCGGCCCCGCATCGAAGTGGCGATTGGTCGAAAGCTGTACACTCGGTTGGAGAACTGAGAAGAGGGAGGACACGGGTACTCGGGGCTCCTTGATAGGTGCGACATTGGTTGATCTTCAATGCGAGTAGCATTTTGAATATACCGCGTAAGTACCACCAGACGGTGTAACATAAACTCGGAGCCAAAATGATTGAACCAGAGAGTTTAGAGCTACGGTGATCTTAGGAGTTCAAGGGCAAGTCGACAGCGACAGTGAATTCATTCACATCGAGTGGACCGCAGTGGTGGTTCGGAGCAGAAGCGCTGGGAAGCTGATGGCGTCGTGTTTCAACAGGAGCAAATAACTCGATAAATTTCTCGTTTCCTCTTTTCTGCGTCCTCGTCAAGTCCTCGTGCAACTTCGTCTCCTCTCAGGTTGTCTTGAAGCTGATGAATCTGGACATGCTTGGGGTCTTTCAGCTTGCTTTCTGCCGACACAATTGACGAGTCGCGATTGAGTCGCAAATTGGATTCAAAATCCGGACGATTGGATTTCGAGGGCGCGGACTATTAGGGTCGTAGGTGAGGTACGCCCGCGTCTCTCCGCTCATGACTTACCCTACTCCGCAGACGTAATCGACCATATCCAGACCAAAGTCGACCTGCTGAGGTATACTACTGCCACAGATCAAGGTGCTCCCTCCTCCATCCTACCTCCATTCTCGTTGTGCACCCACTAACGGACCACAGGTATTCTCCTCCGTGAGCGCCGGCACAAAGTACGATCCTACGCGCGTGCAGATCAGCAACAGCTCGTGCACGGTGTACAACCCCCTCGCGCGCGCCTTGCGCCGCCGCCTGCGCTTCCAAGGCGTCCCCTCCCGTCGTCTACTCGACCGAGGTCCCCAGTGACGTCAAGCTGCTCCCTCTCCCGGAAGAGGAATTCCAGAAGGACCCCGAAGGAGTGTCGCATCTTCGAGTGTGCATCCCCCCCGTCTTCGGTGCGTTTCCCCTCTTCCATCTTTTTCCTTCAACTCATTGAGAGTGCAGGCCTCCTCCCGGCGCTCTTCTGGCTCCACATCACGACGTACGTCCTTTGCACGCTCGCGAGCAAGCCGATCGCGCTCCGGATCAAGAACCGGCCTAAGGTGTACGAGTGCCTCTTGCGCGACCTCCTCAATCGCGAGCGCGAGCGCGCGGGTTAAGTACATTTTTCTTCTCTTCCCCTTTCTCTCCTCCTCCGTCCCTCCTCTGCCCTCCCTCCTCCGTGCCCCATGATTCCTCTTTCCTCCTCTTTTCCTTCCTCACCATTGGTGCGATGCTTACGCCCCGCTCAGACGACATCGCGCTCCTCTTCGAGTACAGCCACCACGGCCGCTCCGTCCTCCCCCCGCACCTCGTCCCCGCATTCCCCACGCTCGTGCACTGGGACCCTGACGCGGCGCCGAGCCTCGAGAACATCGCGGTTATGGATGCGGGGGATGATGGGCAGCATTTAACTGATGGACCGTGGATGTGGAGAGAGGAGGTGCGGGCGGTGGTGAAGCGGAGCAGGGGTAGATTGCAAGGATGCGGGTGGGTTATGTAAGGCCAGGTAGATTGGGAATTAAACAACTTCATCCCATCTATGATCTTATTTCCAATGGAGCGAATCACCGCAAGTTCGGGAGCAGCGATTTTCGGTGTATTGGCAGTCTTCAGGTGATCCTGCGCCGTGCTCGTCGAATCCACGTCTAATTATTATGCTCTTAAGTCTTGAATCGTTTCCATGCGCATATGCGTCGTCGATTTGTCTTACTAAGTTCTGTTAGGCCCATCTGCCTCAGGAAGCCGTTTCGGCACTGCTCTTTAAATTTCTCTCGTGTCCCCGAATACAAGGGAGCATGCGGCGCCGACGCTAACAAGTTTCTTCCCTCACCGCCTCACGACTTTAGACTCAATCTCCCTGGCCTCGACCGCCTTCGAAGGTTAGCGTCAGTCCCGATTCCAATTTTCTACCCTGTCTCAATGTCCAACAACATTCCTGCAGTCAATTCAGGAACGACGGGATCCATTGGCTCATGCAGCGGCCGACAAACGGATTTATCGCTCAAGCGCTCAAGCGCTCATCGTGCGTACTTGATCATCTGTGGATAAGCTAACAACGAGCAAGTACTGAAAGCGGTTTTAGTGGACCACGGGCAATCTACGCTCACGGAAACTTTGGCCTCGAAAGCGGGGGTAATTCCCTGGGATGACTCGAAATCGGACAGAAAAGATGGGCAAGGCAGAATCATGGTAAACCCGGCCACTGTGTCAATGTAATTTATTTTCTCTTCATTCGATGCTGAAGAGGAGCCAACTCTTCTCCAGGTACTTCAAACTACCGCAAGGAAACGGTAAAGCAGGAAACCAACAGCTCCGAGCTCTTCATCAATCTAATCGAAATCCATCTCCCTCTCCCTCGGAGTTACTTTCGTTAATCCCACTGACGTCCGCCAGATCCAAAATCATATAGCCTTCTCATGGCACACACTAACTTCAACAACAACAACAACAACAACAACAACAACGCTAAGACTCGCACGCCCATACTTTCTGAGGAGTATGGCTGGGGCCCGGTCGATGCGTGTAAGATCTGGGTGCTTTAGAGCTCCGACTCCAGTCAAACCCCAACCATCATGTCGAGCAACACGAGATGCAATACCTCACTGTGCGCCGCATGTAGGTCAGCATGGACATTGGGGCTCAGTAGAGTGCTGAGCCAACCAAGCCATGGAAAATTAGACCCCATGAATACGACTGAGGACTCCTCGACGTCGGCTATCTATTTAGCTCCCTCTATTTCGGGGTGTGTGCTGACCTTTTTTGGACGATATCACATACATTTCGCTTCGCTACAAGCATAGCACATCTTCCTTTTTGTACGAGCCAAACCATGGATTTCCAGAACTGAGACCATGCGAGCGGACAATATCGGGTGATGCCCGGAAGTTTTAACATGCTCCACAGGTCTCGGGAGTTCTCGGAAAGATTTATGTAAATACTAAATACATCCGGATCTTGATTTCCGAGCCGTCGGTTGAATCCAATTGCGTCATAGTATTCACACGCCTGCCAATTTTGCGGACCGTGACCTGTCAGCGCACCACCAGCAACCTTGGATTCCAGATACCTAGGAGTGCTCGTACACTGCAGTGCATAGCCCCAGCTCGGGACACTTAAATCTGGATCTTGAATTGCGAGCCGTCGGACCCAATGGAGCTGCTTTGAGATGGCACGTATCGGAGTTCGCGAAGAAGGCTGTCTGTCAGCTGTCAATCTTTGCTTCCCTGCCGGACCGTATACTTGCCTTTGGACTTGATAATATTGCTGCCAACACGATGTCACCAGCTTCACAAGTCCCTCAATAGCTCCCAGGTGAACAATCAGATAGACAACACATCTGCCATCTACCTCTGTGCAATCCATAACACACACGGAGGAAAATATTCTATGTGGTCTTATGCAAATTCTTTGGCAATGACATTGTGATTCCGTCTGATTCCGTACACCAGGATCCGACAGCTGTGGATGGACGCGGCAGTAGTCTCTGGCCCTCTTTGACCTTGCACAATCTACACGTGAATGAGTTATATGGCAAAGTTTGGTGATGACTCTATGCTGTTTCGGTTTCTAGCTGGTTTATTTCCTTGAGGCCCATGCTGTGGAATACAGATTTCCACACAAAGATTACACCCATCTCAACGGTCGTCCTGTATCCAAAGCGGAACAACCCAATGACAACCTGATCATGTTGATCCTTTCTCGAATTCCAGGTGATGGTTACCCCATTTAAGTGGTGCGCCAACAATCATGTTTTCATGAGCACAAGGAAGTCCAACCAGAGGATTTTCAGCCTACCACCAGTGGTCCTTCCTATCCTGTGGCCTGGGGGATCTTGACCTCGTCTTTGAGTTCAAGTATGTCAACACCTGGTTCTTATTGGTTCTTATTGGTCCACATAAATGTCCTTGCAAGGCCCTACGCCAAAAAGCGTCCAAAACGAGAGGTATCCACAACACTGTCTTTGGTCTGAAGCACTGGGCCAGTTCACTTCTAAATGCAGGAAGCGCTGGTGTCTGTACATGGCCAGGTGGATTTTTGCCTCTTGAATCCACATTCACTTGCCTGCTGTCCTTTTCACATAAACTGGTCAAATTTCCATACACCGACGGATCTTGCTTGCTATCAGGTGCTGCTGTATATTGCAATCGTCATCCCATGGATATGGCACAACCCAAGTATGGTTGTTGTACCGGCGCATCCCAAGATCATGACCAGCCTATTACTCGGGAACCACAACCTGAGCATTGAGTGTCTCTGTCCTACTCATTACAGGATGGCAGTTCCATGCCAGCACAAGTTGATTCTTTCTGGGGGCTATTGAAGATGAGGTACACAGTTGATTTCCGCGAAGCTCATCTACCATGTCCTCAGAATCTTTGGCAAGACTCCCAGGTAGTTCCCGTAGTTTTTAGGATCCCAGGATAGCTGCTTTTTGCCCGTCTTCATCCGTCATCTCGTGAGATGTCTATGTACTTATACGGTATGTAGGCTACCACAGCGACTTGGCCGTTGACGTCTGTAGCGTACATAGGGCGCCATGTATGTCGGTACAGTACCTGCTTGTTCCTGATTGGGACCTCTGCAGTAATACACTCCTCCTCCTCCAACCGTTCGGTTTCCATTCGCCGATCTGGGAAATCCAAACGGAAACGGTCGTGAAACTGTAACGGTTTGGAACGGTTTCCGAGCGGCTTGAACTCAACATGTTGTTCAAAACCGAGGAAGAGCTGTACCCATCCTTTGCGTGCACGGTGGGTAACATAGTCGTGCAGGTCGGGGTCCAGCCTCGAGATCGCAAAGATTTGCTGAAGCTTGTGGAGGGCCTGAAGCAGCTCACGAAGACTGCGTCCGATTCCTGCTTAGAGACAATGATCTCAGATGCCAGAGAGCATGTCGTTGGTGCATCTGGCGAACTTTACTTGGAATTTTATCTGCGGGTACACAATATCGCTTCGTCTCTTGCATGGCGGCGCTCACTGATGGATTTGCGAACCTCATAGTATGCTGCTGAGATGGCTGGAATTGAGTAGAAAAATTGTCTGTAAGGTAGCTGTTTTGAAACCGTTTCCGGAATCGTTCTTCCAACAGGAAATGAAACAGCTTTTATTGTCACGGTTTGTAACCGTTTGCGAATGAAAATGGTTCGAGCTTTTGTGCCCAGCAGTCGGGCACAATGTGTTGGCCGACGCAACGAAAGGTGTACAAGATGTTACTGAGATCAGGGATGCCTGTGGTTCTGAGCCGCAAAGGAAGGTGTGTGTGTGCTTTGTGACACCATTCATCGCCGTGCAGGCCAAATATTCCACCTGGCTGTCTGCCCCGTGTGGCCCAAGTTTCGTCTGGTTTAATCCCAGTGAGCTGCTACAAGTTGTAGAGCATCCGAAAATGAATAATTTGATGATCCCATTACAATTTTTCAATTCCGTACATGAACAAGAGTTGAAGGTAAGTATATATATATTGCGTCGCGGGAAGCATGGTATAAATGGCTGCATTCAGCTCAGATTCATGAGTAAATGATTAGTACCGAATGAATAGGACAACATAGACTCTACAAACATACAAGAATCGGATATAATTAAAACCTGTCTACTATGTTATCAAGGAACATTTCCGATGTACAGTTATTGATCCAAACTAAACAGGAAAATCAGTACACCACAAACCAAACATCTATAAGTATGTGAATCACCATTATATCAGATTCCCATATGAATAAATGGGATCCAGCGCTCGTATGGAACCTTTTGGGCCTTCAATTTGTTCACCGCCAGTTGCAGTGCTTCTGCTGCATCACTGGCATGAGGGTGCCTGCCATCTCGAAATAGGTGGGAATAAACACTCTCTGCAACCAATGGTCCATCTTCATCGTTCATGGACCACAGAGTCCCAATGGCACCCTGAAAACCTGCAGCGATAAATCCACCTCCAAGATGAAATGATTCATTTGCTAGGGCAGCATCCCCCATTGCTGTCTGGCAGGCAGCAAGGAATACATCCTCTGCATTCGAAAGTGACATGCGAAGAATTGTTTCTAGCTCCAACACCCCATCATAAAGTAAAAGGCGACTTTTTGTTGGCTCAACCAAATCCTGGACTCCATGACAAGCCAAATGGACCCATGAGTGTTTCTGGAGCAGGTCTTTTACAGCACTTGAGGTTGCCTCTTCTCCTATGAGGCATTCTGGAGTAGGGTCTTTGACAATAGAGCGAATGTTCTCGACTTCTCTCTTAACCCCTTTGAGGTAATTTGCACTGGGATGACCAGTGTGTGTTACTCCAACAACTCCAATGTTATGCTTGTTCAATGGTTTTTTGGCTTGGGCCTCCAGCAGTAATCCTAAGGTGGCCGTATAGGAGTGGATAAACTTATCAGTTGGAGGGCAAGCATGTAGGGGCAGTCCTGTGAATAATCCACTAGGAAGCCACCATAGTCTACCTTTATGAATTTCATACTGTTGGAACAATGAGATTGAGTTGAATGAAGCTCAATAATACTCACTGAGGCTAAAACCTGATATACAGGTTTGGCAATGTTGTTCCAGAGCCAAGCCAATAAATATGTGAAATGTTCTTCAATCGTTGTGGAACTGACCCCTTCTTGGCCACCAAATAGTCTTGTGGAGATGGACTCCCCATGGGTTCTGACACCACAACAATGCAGTAACTGCTTGAGAAGACTTTGGTGTTTTCCTAGTTCATGAAGAGTGACATTTGGAAATGCAACATGGACTGGATCTGACACAGGATTGACAATCATGATTCCATCACAGCCTTTTGGATGACTGTTCAGAAGTACAACAGGACCTTCCTGTGCTGCATGACAGAGAACCTGATATGGTTGTCGAAGTAGAAAATGTTCAAGGCCAGGTTGTTTGCGAATAGCATGAAGCAGCTCCTGCCTCTGATATGCAACTTTGCCTGGATTGTTGGCTGTCCCATTATAGAGAGCAGATGAAAGTCTTTGCAATTCTTTGGCTTGGTCAGGAGGGAGAAGATTGAAATCTGGTTTAAGCTGAAGTATCTGCTGAAATGTGGTGGCAAGTCCCTGCTCAAAGAGTTGGACAGCAGAAATGAGATCAGAAAGTGCAATGCAGGACTGTGTGGCAGTAGAAACTGCGGGTCCAATATGAAGCCTGCGGATTGCATCTTGGCGAACAAGAATGGGATGTCCCATCCAGAGTAAATCTGGAAGTAGATCCAAGGCAACCGAATAGGCAGTCAAACTATATACAGGCTGGACATCTTCTGAGAAGAAGGCCCACTGCAAAGCTGCCCGCCAAGATGATTCAGGATTGGATGGAGCTTGTGTTTTGAATGAGTCACCATAATATGTGTGGATAAGTTGCAGATCTTCTGGGTTTTCAAGTTGTTTATACCTAGCCATGAAAGCTGCGGCAATAGCTTGCAGTCGGCATGTCCTATCAGGGTGGTCTGTTGGGGTCTGATCCATGGCTTCCTGGTATTTATGAACTGCGGCCTCCAGATCATTCAAATCTCCCAACCTCTGATACCGATCTGTGAGAGACATAGCAAGGTCGTCCAGCCGACTTGGTCTATTAGGGTGGTCTGCTGGGGTCAGATTCACCACCTCCTGGAATTTTTCAACTGCAGTCTTCAAATCCTTCATATCTCTTAACTTTGTATACCGATCTGCAAGTGATGTGGCAACTCCTTGCAGCCGACATGCCCTATCAGGATGGTCTGCTGGGGTCCTATCCATGGCTTCCTGGAATTTCTCAACTGCACCATCTAAATCCCTCATATCTCTCCGCCTCCGATACCTATCTAAAAACAATGTAGCGAGGACATGCAGCCGACTTGCTAGATCAGGGTGGTCCGCCGGGGTCAGATCAACAGCTTCTTGTGATTTCTCCATTGCGGCCTCCATATCATTGATGTCTCCCAGCCTCTGATATCGATCTTTCAAGGTCAAGGCCAGAGTCTGCAACCAAGATGCCCTTTTGGGATGGCCAGCTGGCGTCAGATCCACAACTTCCTGGGATTTCTCAACTGCAGCCTCTAGATCCTTCATGTCTCCCAGCCTCTTATACCGATCTGTAAAAGAGATGGCAAGGCCATGCAGCCGAGTAGCTCTAGCTGGGTGGTCTGATGGAGTCAGATCCACGGCCTCCTGGTATTTCTCAACTGCAGCCTCCAAATCCTTCATATCTCCCAACCTCTGATATCGATATGTAAAGGATGTGGCTAGATCTTGCAGCCGATATGGCCTCTCAGGGTGCTCTGCTGGGGTCAGATTTGTGACTGCCTGGAATTTCTCAACTGCAGCCTCTAGATCCTTCATGTCTCCCAGCCTCTCATAGCAATTTGTAAAGGAGATGGCAAGGCCATGCAGGCGATATGTCCTCTTAGGGTGGTCTGCTGGAGTCAAATCTACAGCTTCCTGGTATTTCTCAACTGCGGCCTCCAAATCCGTCATGTCTCCCAACCTCTGATACCGATTAGCAAAGGCTGCAGCCAGGCCCTGCAGCCGAGCTGCCCTATCGGGGTGGTCTGCAGGGGTCAGATCCACAGCCTCTTGCAATTTCTCCATTGCAGCCTCCATATCATTCATGTCTCCCGATCTCTGATACCGATTCCCAAAGGCTGCAGCCAGGCCCTGCAGCTGAGCTGCCCTCTTAGGGTGGTCTGCTGGAGTCAAATCCACAGCTTCCTGGTATTTCTCAACTCCAGCCTCCAAATCCTTCATGTCTCCCAACCTCTGATACCGATTCCCAAAGATCACTGCCAGGCCCTGGAGCCAAGATGCCCTATCAGGGTGGTTTGTCGGAGGCAAATCCACAGCTTCTCGATATTTCACAATTGCAGCATCCAAATCCTTCATTTCTCTCAGACACTGATCTGTAAAGGATATTGTCGGGTTGTTTGGGTCTCCTAGGGCCAGATCCAGCACTTCCTGGAATTTCCTGATTGTTGCCTCCAGAGTATACGGATCTCCCGTGTCGTGGTATATCTCTCCAATCTGTCTAAAAATACTGCCTGACATGTATTCAACTCATCTGCAACGAACGGGATCTGGCTTGATTTATGATTTACCAAGTCCATTTTTATTTGCCAAAACCGAGTCCTGAGGATCTTTAGTTGATCTTTCTGATGCAGAATCATGGCACACTCACAATGGCAGACTTCGTGGGCATATTCAGAGAATCTGATTCTGAACGTGGCATATTAAGAGCAGTGCCCTAACTGGGTCAGTCCAACCTATAGTATTCAACATGAAAATTGACTCACTACTTGCAGTTGTAAGATTTAGACGGAAGAAGGAAGCAACTGTCAATTGATCGGATTGTCTGCCCTTATATGCTGGAAACAAACGCCCAACTGACAGCTTTCTTGGTTGTATCAACACGATTCATACCAATGCCGTCTTAATTTCGCGCGCGCTATTTTACTAGATCAGCAGGTGATAGCTGTCCCCGTTCAGTCAAAATGTGTCAATCTTTTTCGGTCGACCAATTGAACTTACATAAGACGTAAGCAATTCCACGACTTCTACAGCTTTCATCACAGCGTGGTCTCAATTCTTCGACCCGCGATCAACACAATTTCGCCGAGAAATCGCCTTGGCCTGCTGCAGCGGCCATTCCGAGGCCGTGGAAGTTGTTCATTTGTGCATGCATGGTTGGGCACAGGAGTGGGCGATCATTCCCGGCCGCAGGTCATTGAATCCGCGTCATTACATCCTTCTAACACGGCTCAAATTAGTGATTGGACCCAGATTTGCACACGGAAAGGGCAAGCTAAACTCGTGAAGGGATCGCAAGAGAAAGAAACTGGCATTTTGTCGGTATGACGGTGGGCTACACAACAAACCGGTTCTGATTGATTCAGTCGGCTGCTCTGAGAAATGTGGCAAGACCAGATATCCAAGTTACAGGTATGCTCATGAAATGCAACACACAAGATGAACTCGGGAGAAGGAGTCTTGATGAATTTAAAGATAGGAATAGGCGAAGAAGTCCGCACCATAGCGGGCCAGTATAAGATAGCTTTTCCCGGTTTTCTGGTTTTACGTTGAACACGACCTCATCTTCGAGAGTTTGTTGAAGATAGTCGAGGAACGGGGGGAACCGGACGATAGACTAAGAGGCAATGAACTGGATCGAGCGAGCGGGATCCAAAGCCATCGTCGAGTCGTCGACCTCGGATACTTTCTTCAAATTTCTTTGTTGAATTTTGAATTCGAACCGGAATGGGCGGGATTGGATTTGTTTTTGGATAGAGTCCAAGTCAATATCATTCCCACCAGAAGGATATCATACCCCGCACCACGGATCTCGAGTATCTTGAATAAAGCAGACGAGAAGCACATGGTTATTTGCTCGTGTTTAAACAAGATGCCATCAGCTTCCCGCCTTTCACTGCAGCATGATATGGCATACACGAGGAAGCGTACACCGTGCGCTTTTCCTTCCTCGGCACCTGCGCGAGTGGGTTCCGCATTGTGGTCCTTGAGCGAAAGGCGAGAAGGGGTGAGGTGATAACCCGCGCGTATCCCTCTCTACCCTCCCCAAGAGCGGCCAATGCCCGAAGCCCCTCCGCGTCCGGCGTGTCCGCGCGCAGGTCAAGCGCCCATGGCTCGCCCGCATCCTCCTCGCCCTGCTCCGTGTCCAGGTGCGTGTGCGCCTCTGTGTCCGCGAAAGGGGCGGGCGTGTCGGAGTCCGAGTCGTCCGAGTCGTCCGCGTCGTCCGCATCGTCCGCGTCTCCGATATCGCGCAGCCTCGATCCGAGGCCATCCGAAACTACAGCCAGAGGTACCAACGGGAGCCGGTTCCGCACCAGCGCGCCTTGTGGGTTCGAGGGCTTGCAGCCACTTTGCCTTTGCGATCGTCCGCAGTGGAGTGACGGGCGTGAGGAGGTGCGGGTGCGTGGGGGAGAGCTCGAAGCGCACGAGGGCTGCGCCTGTGGGTGGGTTAGCCGGGACGAGCGGAGACGGGAGGGGAAATGGGAATCGACGGGGAGATGAGGGATGGGTTTGTGCGGGGGAAGAGCAACGAAGGAGGAGCGGGGTAGCGAGGGGGGAGGAAGGTTTGTACGAGGGAGGGCAACGAAGAAGCAGGGTGAGATAGCGAGGTGGGGAGATGGGGAGTGAAAGAGTGAAGGAGTAAGTACTCACCATGGAGGCGATATCGCGCGGACGCGTCGTCTCTCCCTCGTTGTCCGTAAAGACGTGCGCGAGCATCCGTAACGACGTCCAAGCTCGTCGCGATCCCCAAGGGAACTAGGAACAGCTGGCGCAGCCCGAAGAGCACGAGCGACAGCGCAATGCGCCGGCGCCCCCGGGCGTGCACCACTGCCCCATCTCTTCCCCGGAGAGGCATCCCTCGCGCAGGAGGTGCCTGCGGAGCACGGGCGTCCTCGACGTCACGGCCTGCGGGATGCCGTTCGGGAGGCGTAGATCGTGCTCCGCGGCTAAGAACAGCGGAGACGGGTCGGGGACGGGCATGCAACGGAAGCGGAGGCACTCGGCCTGGGGCCGAAGTAGAGGAATCCGCCTGCCTGCGAGAGAAGGGCGTGTAGTGCGTTTATCAGGCGGCAGCCTGAAAACGGTGACCCGCCAGGACAGCGGGAAGGACGGGCGCGGGATGACTTGCCGATGTCGGAGATATAGTCGTCCGCGCGAAGCAGCAAGGGCGTCAGCGTGGAGCTGACGAGGGGGGCCCGGCTGACTGTGCGGAGAAGATTCTGGTCGCTTATTCCGCGACGTGGACCAGAGTACTACATTGTTTTCAGTAAAGGTTCCAGAATAAGGGAAAAAATGCGCACTGACAAGGGTACTCTGCGCGCGACTTTGGTAGACATTTACAGAGAATTCGTGTTTCGCTGGTCTTGAAAGGCCGAAATTTTCCATGGCCGACCGAGGATGGAAGCGGCGACTGGTCGAAAGCTGCAGGCTCGGTTGGAGAGCTGAAAACAGGGAGGACACTGGTACTCGGAGCTCCTGGATAGGTGCGACATTGGATGTACTTCAATGCGAGCCGCGTTTTGAATTTACCGCGCACCACCAGATGGTGCAACCTGGAGCTAAAACGCCGATTGAACCAGAAAGTCTAGAAATTGGCAGCTAGGAACACCTCAAGCGGCCCCAATAATTCGCGGGCAAGTCGACGACGACACGCATAGAAATCATTCAAGTCGAGTGCTAGTGGTGACGGTTGAGCAGAAGCGCTGGGAAGCTGATGGCGTCGTGTTTCAACACGAGCAAATAACCTGATAGGTTCTCGTTAGTTGGCGACTTTTCGCCCCAGTCACGTGTTCCCAATAAGGCAACTCGCGTGCCATGTTTGCTCTTGTCGCTCAATAAGGTAGATCACTGGCCGGAGGTGTCGCCGGAGCTGTCACAGTCTCTGTGGCCACAAATACCTGAGCAAGTGCTTTTGCCACGGTGAAACCGCGTCAAATCTGGGTTTCAAGTCAGGAGAGGGAAATTCTTAGACATTGGCAATTAGAGACAATCTAAATTGGAAGTGGCATTAACCAAGCATTAACTATACGGCCGAATACTGGTGGCAAGTGCTAATAGCAACACAATAATGGAGGGTCATGGATGGCCAAAAAAAAATACAGAAATAACTACAGGGAGGCCAGGAGGTGCATACAGGGGTGGATTGAGACCCAGTGGCATCTTCACGTACATACGTACAACACACCCGTGAGCCGTGGGAGGCGTCATTCGACAGAATGACAGGTCGGGACCATCAATACTCCAACCGAATCCTTCCCCTCTCGCGCCCCGCACTGAATACGTTGGTGGCATCACAGTAGCAAATTATCTTGGAGGTTACGGGCCGCAGAGAAGCAACATAGAGGTATTTGGATATTATGGCCAAGGTAGAGCGGAAGGGGACATGTAGCAGAGAATGGAAGAGGGTATACCTGCCTGCACCTGAAGCAGAGGAATGGACCGACGGTGGGTGGTGGTGGTGGGGAGGAACGAGATGTGTGATGAAGCGTCACAATGGTTCCGCTTACGGTCGCGGAGCAAACATGGCACGCGAGTTGCCTTATTGGGAACACGTGACTGGGGCGAAAAGTCAAAAGCTGTTCTCGTTTGTCCTCGTGCAACTTCAGCGTTACGGTTTGCCTCCTCTCAGGCTGTCTTGAGACAGGTCGCCAAGTGAGGCACGCCCGCATCTCTCCGCCTCCGCAGACGTAATCGACCTGCTGAGGTATACTACTGCCACTCGCACAAGATCGATCGCGCTCCCTCAAGAACCGGCGTAAGGTGTACGAGCGCCCCCTGCGCGACCTCCTCAATCGCGAGCGCGAGCGCGCGGGTCAAGTACGCTTTTCTTCTCTTCTCCTTTCTCTCCTCCTCCTTTCCTCCTCTGTTTTCCTTCCTCCGTCCCCCATGACTCCCCTCTTTCCTCTTTTCTCCTCTTTTCCTTCCTTACCATTGGTGCGATGCTCACTCCCTGCCCAGACGACATCGCGCTCCTCTTCGAGGGCATCCACCACAGCCCTCCGTTCTCCCCCACACCTCGTCCCAGCGCGCCCCACGCTCGTGCGCTACCCCGACCCGCTGCTGAGCCTCGAGAACATTGTGGTGATTCGGGGGACGCTGAGCGGCATCTCGCAGCATAAGGAGAGGGGCCGTGGATGTGGAGGGAGGTGGTGCGGGCGCTGGTGGAGCGGCAGAGGGTGGAGGGGGGGAGATTAGGATGATACGGGAGTGGGTTATGTAGGTTAGAAGAAATGGAAGAACTTTATCTCGTCTCATTTCGAATGAAACAAATCACCGCAGTTCGGGAGCAGCGATTTTCAGGTGATCCTGCGCCGTGCTCGTCGAATTCGTCTGATTATTGTTCTTTGGGGATTCACTTTGCTTTCAGTCAATTCGAGATTTTCTTCGTTAGCCCCATCTGCCTCAGGAAGCCGTTTCGGCACTGCTCTTTAAATTTCTCTAGTGTCCAAGTCGGGCCCGAATGCAAGGGTGCATGCAGCGTCAACGCTGACAAGTTTCTTGCCTCACGACTTTAGACTCAATCTCCCTGGCCTCGACCGCCTACGAAAAATAGTGTCACTCCCGTTCCCAAGAGACAAAAATCTAGCAGTCAACTCACGACGAGATCCATGTGCTCGGTAATGCAGACGAACATTGAAATATCGGTTTCATCGTCAGTACTCAATTATCTGTTAATATCGGGCGTGCTGAAAGCGGTTTGTTTAGCTTCGACCACGGAAAATCTGCGCTCACGGAAGCTTTAGCCTCGAAAGCAGGGGAAATTCCCCTCGATGATTCATAGTCAGAGAAAGATGGGAAAGGGAGAATCATGGTAAATGAGTGCGGGCGCTGTGTCAATGTAATTTATCTTCTCTTCATTCGATGCACAACGGCTAACTTATCAAAGTACTTCAAACAACCGCAACAGAGCACGAATTTAGTGACGAAACTGAGCCTCAAGTTCCTCATTAACCAAATCAAATCCATCTCCTCTCCCTCAAAGTTACTTTCATTAATTCCACTGACATCTACAGATCCAAAATCATGTAGACTTCTCATGGTACACACTGCTGTTCAAAGGTCGATCGAGATGTCGTTGACGCATCTGGCGAGCTTTACTGGGAATTTTATCTGCGGGTACACAATATTGTTCCTTCTCCAGCATGCCTTGGCCCACTGATGGATTTGCCAAGGACCTCGTGGAGAGACGTGGGTGTATTACTGCCGTGCCATATGGCGAAGAGTACCAGCACCGAGTCGTCCATCGTTGCGCTTTCCAAATCGCTCAAATCGCTGAAGAAGCACAACCCGCAGTACCCGAAGGCAAGTCCTGACGGAAATTGCCTTGGGGGCCAGAGTTAGCCGAGTGGCTTGGCCGAATGGCTTGCCCCGCTTAGCGGAGTTTAAATTAGCTGGGGCGGGCTTGTGCGGCTTGGGCTTGTGATGGCTTGGGCTTGTGCTCGGTTACACTAACAATCCTCACTGTGAGTATTTGTTTCTTAATTATCCCCCAGTCCGTTGCAATCGTTTGTACTCCTCTGCATTAGTCTCGGAATCGGCCATCCTCATCATCATGATCAGCAATCATACGGTGGTCGGCGACATGAATCTTGTTTTGTGCATTCAAACCCGCAAGTCTTTACTGTATATTCACCGCTCTTCTGTCATCATTTGATAGGTGAACAATGACACTCGAGGATCAACATTAAAATTATCTGCACCTGCTCCTTTGGCCGCAGTTGTACAGTCTACACAGCTTTGCTGCCAGATCACAACCCCCTATGCCCTCCCTGTCGACCTTCAGAGTTATTTTTCCTCCAGGGGCACGTCTGTGGAGCAGAGTTCTGCCATTGCAACCAACTCATGTCTGTACCAAAGGGCCCACTCAGAGCCCTGTGAGGACAGGGATGCTTGACCGCAATGAGGATACAATACAACAAGTCATTTCCTTCTTTTGGCTCGGACAAAGTTGGCAGAATGACTCACTGACCCATCAAAGTGGCTTGGAAGATGATAGTTGAGACTTATAATAAAATATAGGCCACCTTCGGTTCACATTGTTGTCTAGTCTCCGCGAATATTCTTTGTCAGAACTTAGGCCAACTCCCATGTTCTGGTACTTACATCCAATCTGACCAATACAAACTCCATTCAGATACTTGATGAATGAGTATTTGGTTAATTTCCTCATATATTCCATGCACAGTTGACACAAGCCATTCTGCTCGGTGCACCACCCACGCCTCAACTAGCAAGGTTTTGATTGTAGCACAATTATTTTATGAGGTTTGTGGGGTGGAAAAGATATCCAACTGTAGGTCTACATTCCCTCTTCCGTACCCTGGTGGAATGAAGACGAACACATAAGATCTCCGTCAGATATCTACACAAGCCATTCCGCCTCGCTTAAGTCACGTGCACAAGCCATTCGGCCAAAGCCCCGCCCGACTGCCTGCCTTCTTCATACGAACAAATTTTTGGCCCAATAACGTGGAGTACCTTGTATCATGCTCAATGGATACCCTCAGCACAGAATTTGAGCTATAAATGGCCACGAAGGTTGAACCCACCGAAAATTCCAACCCGTCAATCGAATCGAAATGCTGTGTCAGGATCCACGGCATAGAATATGGGTATATACCCTCAAGTCTCCCTAAATTATTAAGATTTTCTTGGTTCAGTGTTTTTTTCCGCTCACTGCGAAAGATTAGGGGAGCGGACCAAAGTCAGGGCACAGACCTTTGAGCTTATCAACTTTGCTCCCTATTCATACACCAGAGGGAGAACTAGGCCATAAGAATATTCTCACAGTCATAAGCCACAATTATTCACACGTATACACCCTTTATGGTGGTCATTATCAGCCCATACAGTGTATATTGGATGGCGTAGCACGAAATACTGAAATTGAACTCAAGCCATCTCGAGGAAGGCCTCAGCGGAGACCAATATGCAGGCAGGATAGGTCTGCTTGACTGTAATTACGGTGCAATCTAGACAAGCCACTCCCTTTTTTTGGCTGGGGAAGGGTTGGCGGAATGGCTTGCAAGCCGAAAAGCCGGGCTTGGGCTTTGATCGCCACCCAAATCCAAGCCCAAACCCGAAAAAAGCCATTCCGCGCAGGCGCAAGCCATTCGGCCAAGCCAAAAATGTCACTCTCCCTTGGGGGCTGAGCTGACTGGTGCCTTCGAGGAAGGGAACTTCAACAACAATGTCAAGACTCGCACGCCCATATTTTCTGAGGAGTATGGCTGGGCTCGGTTGATGCGTGCAGGATCTGGGCGGTTCTAAGGCTCCAAATCTTCTGTCTTCCATTCACCGATCTGGGGAAACCAAACGGAAACAGTAGAGAAACTGTTCCAAACGGTTTGAAACAGTTTCCGAAGGGTATTTTTGCTGGGTACGGTCGCAGAGGTCATATGGGCCAGCCTGGGGAAATTTGATGTTGCATACAAGCAGGAAAACTGTATTCTGACTGAGCGAATCCCCCGGGCCCTAGGCCGGATACTAACCTATACCAGCCATTGGAATTCATGCAGCTTGTGGTCTGAACCTGTGTGAGTAGTCAATTTTCAAGCAAAGAGGAAAATTTCTGTCATTTCTAACCGTAAGCCAAAGTTTTCAGTTTTATTGGGTCTTCGATGCCATTGAGATGGCTGGAGTTGGGTAGAAAAATTGTCTGTAAAGTAACCGTTTCGATACCGTTTCTGGAACTGTTCTTCCAACAGAACAAACCAAAATAAAAACCGTTTTTATCATTCGTAAAAGTGTGCAAGGTCTTACTGCGATCAGGGACACCAGTGGTTCTGAGCCGCAAAGGAAGGTGTGTGTGTGCTCTGTGACACCATTCATTGCCGTGCAGGCTAAATATTCCATCTAGATGTCGTGTGACCCAAGTTTCGTCTGGTGTAATCCCAGTCAGCTGCTGCAAGTTGTTGAGCATCGAAAGATGAATAATCTGATGAAGCTGTTGCAATTTCTCAATTCCGTACATGAACAAGAAGAGTTGGAGGTACTCATGGCTACATTCGGGTCAGATCCATGAATGATTGGTACTGAATGAATAAGACAACATAGACCCTACAAACATACAAGAATCGGATATAATTGAATCCTATCTACCATATTATTGAGGAACATTTCTGTCCAGTTATTGATCCAAACTAAACAAAAATTCAGTACACCACAAACCAAACATCTATCAGTATGTGAATCACCATTATATCAGATTCCCATGTGGATAAATGGTATCCAGCGCTCGTATGGAACCTTTTGTGCCTTCAATTTGTTCACCGCCAGTTGCAGTGCTTCTGCTGCATCACTGGCCTGAGGCTGCCTGCCATCCCGAAATAGGTGGGAATAAACACTCTCTGCAACCAATGGTCCATCTTCATCGTTCATGGACCACAGAGTCCCGATGGCACCCCGAAAACCTGCGGCGATGAATCCACCTCCAAGATGAAATGATTTGTTAAGTAGGTCAGCATCCCCCATTGCTGTCTGGCATGCAGCAAGGAATACAACCTCTGCATTCGAAAGTGGCATTCGAAGAATTGTCTCTAGCTCCAACACCCCATCATAAAGTAAAAGGCGACTTTTTGTTGGCTCAACCAAATCCTGGACTCCATGACAAGCCAAATGTACCTAGGATAGGGCCCAACTTGGATGATCCGTGGATCATCCATCAGCCATCAATCAAATCCATGGATGAGCCATCATCCATTTCCCACGGGTCAATTGTTTTATCTGCACCAACCGTGATAGTATTTTGCACCAAGAATTCGATTTTGCATGTCTAGTAGACCAACTGAAACTGCCTATTATTTTTTTGGGCCGACTACGCTCGCCGTTCACAAAAAAGAAAAATCCATGGATGATCCATATCCATGCACGTGATCATCCATCCATGGATTTCCACGGATTTGATCATCCAAGTTGGGCCCTAACCTAGGAGCACTTCTGGAGCTGGTTTTGTACAGTTGCTTGTTCCCCCGTGAGGCATTCCAGATTAGGATCTTTGATAACAGAGCAAATCTTCTCAACCTCTTCCTGCACCCCTTTGAGGGAGTTTGCACCATGGAGGCCAGTATGGGTTACTCCAACCACTCCCACTTTAGGTTGTGTATTAGATGGCTTCTTGGATTGAGCCTCTAATAGCGAACATAATGTGGCTGTATAGGAATGGATAAATTGATCACTTGGAGAGCATGCATGTAGGGGCAGTCCTGTGAATGATTCACTGGGAAGCCACCATAGTCTTCCTTTGTGAATACCATTCTGTTGAAATAATCAGATTGAACTAAATGCGGGGGAATAATACTCACTGATGCTAAACCCTGATATACAGGTTCGACAATATTGTTCCAGAGCCAGGTCAACAAATCTCGGAAATGCTCTTCAAGGGTTTTGGATCTGAACCCTTCTTGGTGACCAAAGAGCCTAGTGGAGACAGATTCTCCTCGGGTTCTGACACCACAATGATCCAGTAGCTGTTTGAAGGCACTTTGTTGGTGGCGGAGTACATTGAGAAGGGCATTTGGAATGTAACATGGACTGGATCTGACACATGATTGAGAATTATGATTCCATCACAGCTTTTTTCATGACTGTTTAGGAGTACAATAGGACCTCCTCGTGCCGCATGACATAGAACCTTACTTGGGGTGTGGGCCGTGGCATAGCCCGGCAAAACTCGTACTTTTTTTTTTAATAGTAAGGTATCTATCAGCATCAGGCCGGCAAGCTGAAGGGACCATGTTTTTGACCACATTTGAATTGGGAGTTCACCATTGTTTCGACCACATCCGGATTAGGATTTTGTCACTAAACCGAAGTCACAATTGTTTCAACTACATCCATATTAGGATTTTGTCAGACCAAAGGCTCGGACCTATTTGGGCACCATTGTTTCGGCCGCATTTGGATAAGGACTTTCTGCATTGTTTCAAGACTGGCATTGACTGTAAGTGGCATGCTGCTCACGTTTAAAAGCAGGGTTAAGGGGCTACCGAGATAGGAAATTTCCATATGTGGGGGGAGGGGGGGGGGGGGGTCCCCTCGGTCTCGAAAAAAAAAAATCTATACCTTATTTTGCGGCCGGGGTTTGATTGTTTCTATAGTAGTCTGGGCACACAGGGAGTCCACTGGGGGTTCAATAAAATGGATAAGAAGGTTGAGGCACAGTTGGGTAGATGTTGGCCTATGTTGGCCGCATTTGGCGATGTTTCCATACCAGAAGAACCAGCATGGTATTCTTTGGTGATGTTGAATTCGCAGGCCTTCCCATGACAAATCAATTTCTCGTGCTTGAAAATTTTCTCTTGAATCAATGGATCTCCGAGTCAACCCGGACGAGTTTCGTTCCCACGGCGATATCTGGCACATGATTACAACCTTGCGATCACTCCTCACGCGCCCAATGGGTCTCGATATTGGGGGCTTTCACATCACTCCCGACATTGTCAGCGAACACTTGCAAGTTGTGAAACGGAGAGGCCTGAAGCGCGCACACGAACGTAGAAGACAAAGGAATGAATTATGTAAGGACCACAAACAAATGTATATAGCGACGATATTCCAACACACCCCCTCGCGTGAAGGCCGAATAAAAGAGTTCAAAAACTGTTACCGCCACGACCTCGATGTCCACGACAATTTTTCTTCTTCTTCTCTGCGTGCACCCCCTCAAACTGAAGATGGAAAGACGAAGGAGTGTTGGACTGTGAAATGACGGGAGTATGGATGGAGGTGCGGTGGGAATTAGAGTTGTTGGAAGGAATGTAATGGGTATCTACGTAGACAGCAACATTGTCTTCATCGTCCAAGTCACTGAAAACAATACAATCTTCAGCGGCGCCCGCATCCACATTCCTCTTTGACGATGCCAGATACTTGGCTTTGACGTCGTTGGGCATGTCAGCGACGCAGCGACGGGCGACATGGCCAGGACGGCCACAGCGGTGGCAGACACCATCCTTCTCCTTCAAATTGCCGCAATCGAATCGAGCTGTTGCGGCCATCGCCGCGTTCGACGGGTCATCCTCGGCATCCTCCTCCTTCTTGATCGACTGTGCGACACTGTCAGTTAGCTTTTCCTGCATTTCATGGGCCTTAATAGCGGAGATCAGCGCGGCAAGTTTTGGGAATGGCGTGGTATTGGATAGAGTAGAGCAGATGGATGAGAACAAAGGGTGGAGGTGGAGGAGTATGAGGTTGGCAAGGTCGTCATCGGAAGGGGAGTGACCAATGCCCTTGAGCTGGCGGGCGACAGAACGGATGGCCTCGATGTAGATGCTGATGGGCTGTTTGGGGTCATGGCAAATGGAGTAAAGCTCGTTACGGAGCGCGAGGCGGAGCGCGGACGTGTCCTTCTGATACTCATCCTTTAGAAGCTTCCACGCTTCGACACCTGTGGAGACATCCGCGATGATGCTGCGGTAGTCAGCACCGATGAGAAAAGAGAGCATTGAGTACGCGCGCTCGTTGCTCCGATCCCATTTTTCCCCTTCAACTGCATCTGCCGGCTTCTTCTTCTTTCCATCAACAATCTCCCATATTCCCTCGAGCTGAAAGAAGACCTGGATATCTTTGCTAAACAAACTCCAATTGTTGCCGTCAAAGACAGCGATGCGTGCGAGAAAAGGATTGTTGGTGGTTGACATAATGATTGGTGGGTGGGAATGAAATGGGAGGGTATATTGGGAGCCAAACTGTGCTCAAGCTTCAAAGAAGGAGCAGCTAGTGTCTACACCTGGTGGAAAACCCCAGGGAGCCAAACTGCGCTCAGGCTTCAAGAAGGAGCCGCTAGCGTCTACACTGGAGTTATGGAGTATCACCACAACAACACAAAGACCAGAGATAAGCACAGAAATGGAGGCCGGGGCCCTATAACCTGTGAAACGGAGAGGCCTGAAGCGCGCACACGAACGTAGAAGACAAAGGAATGAATTATGTAAGGACCACAAACAAATGTATATAGCGACGATATTCCAACACAAGTCGTCGGTATCGGCCAACAACAGATCAATACATTACTGAACCCGATTGATCATCAAGATGCACCCCTTGCGTACAACCTGCTGAGGGTGCTGTGGACTCTCCCTGATGCGCCTGCAACGGCTAGCCCAAATTTCATCCGTGCCTGGGTGGCTCTCCAAATCTTTGGACGGCTTGCTCAGCATCTTGTGACACAAGGTAGGTAAAACCTGTTGTGATTATTCAAACCTTGGATTGACCTTTGTGTCCTGCAGAAAACCTTGAGGCAGGAGCCATCGGGTCTGAAAACCTTACGTGAGGCTGCAAAAAATATACAGAGGGAACCCAGAGTCATGGTGGAGGTGCCGTAGGAATTTCCCTAGATGTCAGTACCATACAGAGTGTGTGGAAGGGTCGTGTGGGGGTAAAGCAGCACATATAGCAGAAGTTAGGGGTCTTCCCCAAATGGGAATTTGATGGCATCATGTGGCTGTGAGGGGGGAGGGGGTACCCTCGACCTCTGAAAAACAAAAATCGACGTCGGGTACATTTTTCAGGAAAGTGGAGCCCCTTGAGCAGGGTTGAACATTGGCAGATTTCCACCAAGGTCCCTGTGCAGAGTCCCAGGCCACGTCCCATACTGAGAGCCTTTCCGTGCCCTGCCCTGGATCCATACATTCCGACAAAACCTGCAGAATCTCTCGAGTCAAGAGTTGAGCCGGGTCCCTCATGTCGATACGCAGCACCTCAATGCATTGGCATCAACGGACCAGCACAGTGTGCATACATTTCGATGCAACCCGTAGAATCACTCGAGTCGAGAGTTGTGTCGGTCCCTGATCGTTATGAACAAACCAGGCGCCCTGATATGCTCCGTCTGGCTCGGGGTGCCTACGTTTTGACGAAACCCACAGAATCTCTTGAGTCGAGAGTTGTGCCGGGTCCCTCATGTCAATACGCAGCACCTCAATGCTTTGGCATCAACAGTCGGTGTACATGCATTTCGGTGAAACCCGGAGAATTTCACAAGTCAAGAGTTGTGCCAGGGCGGTAATTTTGGTATGAAGTTGGTATCCCTGGTCCGGGTTGGTGAGAGGTATCCTGATGCAGTGCGCGGTGCCCATGCGGATATGGAACAGCTCAATGTGTTCGCTGAGAGTTGGGCCGCTTTCTAGTGAGCGCCCCAGTACATCCAAAACGTAGGTTATTCGAGAGATGTGACAAAAGAGTGATATAGAATTGTTCCAAAAACAATGAAGTAAGAAGGGTATACTCACTGACAGAACAATGCGATAAGACTCCACTTCCCCCACAATAACAACCCATTGAAGATTGAATCCCACTGCGTCAGCCTTGGCCTTGTCCAAGAACTGGGAAACCGTGTAAGCTATGAGAACACAGGCACCGTTCGGCGGTTCCCCGTTGTTGTCGTCATAGCGAGGGAGCACATTATCGAGGTCAGATATCAGCCTCAAGATCGAAGTTCGTGGTACGGCCATCATACACAGGTACTAAACATCAGCAGGAAAGAGAGGAATTTGACATGATAGGCGGCGCCGCTACTCGCCGCTGACGTTGAAGCAAAACTTCTAGAACCACCCGTCAAAAATCTGGGTTGAACCGCTACAAAGATAGAGTGCGAGTAAGAACGGGCCAATACACATTATTGGATGAGCGGACCTTGTGAAGATTGTGCGGATTGCGGAGATTGAGATTTGGTGCCAAATGTAATGGTGTCGGCTCGAATCTGTGTTTTCAACTCTGATTTATGGAATACCATACCAACGACCCCAGCAAGACATTCAATTTCTTGGCCATGTGGGATCGCAGTGATGAATTTATGTTTGACAGCCTTTTTGGACTTAACGACACTGGAGATCTCGGTGACAGATGATTGAATGGCCATGGTGAGAGTTACACAAACAGCAGTGGTACTGCCAATAGACAAGGTCCATCTAAAATTTTCGAGTCAGGAAGTGAAGTTGGGCTCGTGTAAACCACTGACCTGTCGCGCTCCGTAGATTTGCTTGATCCCTTGAGCACAAAGTTCGCACACATCCACATTATACTATAGAATCATCAGCTCGAGAGTTCGTCAGTTAGGATCGAAGTCTCACTCGAAGTTCATGTACGGAGCCATGTCCCCCCAGCTGCTGTACATCATATTACCCGGCCCAGTGTCTGGGCTCCATGACAAGAAAACACATCTCCTGTCAGGACATTAGATCGTCGATAGGTGGTAGTAAATGATGCACATACAGCAAAGGTGGTAAAGTTGCATACAATTCTTTCGTGAGTGGGTCTTGCACATCTTCATTCGTGACCTGACATTTCTTGGGTAGTTTTCTTGGTTGTGTTGATGGTGAGCGAAGCGAACGATGAAGAGACTGGGCACTTATGTCACTTTGAGAATATCTTCGGTCTGCAACACCAGCACGCCACGGGCAACTTTCACCTTCTTGGGCGCAGGAGGGCTCTGACGCTTCTTGCCCTTACTGGGAGTCTTGGGAGACCGAGAAATTTCCTCACTCGGAGGTCTCCATAAATCAATACATTATTAGCACCAGATGGGATGAGAGCAGAGCAAAACTCACTCCTTCCTTTTTGCAACGGTTCTGATGATAAAGAAGTGAGAAGGATTGATTATCAACATGGGAAGTCGCCACCCTTGTGGATGTTGACTGAGTTTTTTCAGAACCTGACGGAGGTGCTCTGTGTGGCTCGCCTTCGTCCTCCTCAGATGATCTTTCAGCCTTTGTGTGGGGTCGACCACGGGTGGGACTTGTGTACAACATAAGTGTGGGCAACTAGGGACTCACCGTTCCTGTGATGTCGGCAGGCCTTCACTGGATGGATATGTATGTCAAGACAGATAATAAAGGCTAAAGGCGCGGCCAAACACACATTTTAGCCTTGACAGGGGTTTTGTAGCCGAATGTGTGGGCGTGGTATAAAGACTTGCTTTATATCGCACGAAATCGCTAGGGTTGTAAGAAATAACATGACATGGTGGACGTGAGACTCACTCATATTCTTCAGCTGACAGCGATACATGGTCTCTGGGTTCCTGCTTCACAGTAACCACAAGATGCTTTTGAGCATTCCGTTGGCCAGTGGGGATGACGGTGGCAGACAATTTTACCCCTTTGATAGAATCAGACGTAGATCTATGAGTTTGTCAAGGAGGTCAGGTCAATCCCCAACCAACAGAATATTGACATACTGTTCGAGCCCGGAAGTGTTCAGTTTTTTTTCTGGGCGCGTTGAAACACTGACTACCTGAACAGATGTGAAATATAGAATAATGTCTATCAATGCCTGAGCACCAACAAACACTAAACCAACACTAAACACTAATCCAAACAATCGAGTGGTGCGAGTACGGGGTTCCAAGTATTAGGTCGATATTTGAACTAGATCTGGTAATAGCTATTTACACGTAAATACTGGGAACGCTCCAATAGCCGATCCAGAGACTCTAATGAGGTCTAGACGAAGCAGAGAGTGGTTTTATCTCGATGGGGTGGTGTGGGGTAGTGCTTGGTAGTCAATAGACTCAAGACTTGTGATCCTTCAATGTTCTCAGCTGTAATATCTGTACCAATCCGTGTGCTTTCCCAAATCCTTATGAAACCCAATATGAACCGATACGACCCGATATGAAACCGATACGACCTGATACAATTCTGTTTCCTTAAGATTCTTTATGCGCACATAGATCCAACAACCAACAAATATATTTGACCAATAATAACAGAAAGAACTAACAAGTTCCCAATGGTACTCCAAATGAATCCAAGGCTTCCCAAGCGACAATACCAGCTGAGCTGAGTACGTCTAGCAAGAAGGGGTGAATTCACTGGCTTTCCACTGGAGACCTGGCTGTATTTATACAAACAATAACATATCACATGATAAAAGAAGACGGATAAAAGGCTATGGATAAATGGTGTATGTTTCCCCTTTGGGATGCTTGTAACGGTTAAATAGCTACTCTGTTCCGAGATTTACACCCGGATAAACTCCATCCCCTCCTTGGGACACTTCCTACGGATAAATAGCCCTTTTGCTCCGAGATCTTTGATGGCAGTTCAGTCATCCAACAGAACCCTATTCACATGCCAATTCCTGAGGGTTAGGGCATTTCCTTGTCCCCAAACCGAACCCGAATGTCTCCGAATAATTCCTGAGCCCTCCGAGGCATCAAGGCTCATGTGATTATAGTCACAGTGACCAAATATCTCACAAATATCGAACTTGTGCTTGCAACTGCACCAACAACTCTGTGGATTTGATTTGACCTGCAATCTGGATCCCTCATGAATTCACAGTCTAGATGGATGGTATGTGTTATGTCCTTGATATATGACACTTTCCAAATGTCCCAATTCGATCGAATGGTTGAACATGGAATTACGTGAAATTCCATTGTAGCCCACCTGGCCGTTGACCCTCGTGGTATCAGTGACCAGGCGAGTCTATACAATGTAATCTCTTGTGGAGTGCCTTTAGCCAACAGTCCGGACCTCACTATGGCTCTCATTGTGGGCAAAGCAATAAATAAGCATTGTTCTACTTCAGTAAGTAGAACAAGAACGTTGAAATTGATAGATTTCAAGTCTGGTCATTTTCCATGCTTATCAGCATTGAGACATGGCGCGTTTCTCAAGCTGAGGGGTATGACCCCGGCTACATAGCATAAGGACAAAGTTTGTGGCGGATTAAAAGAACTTACATTTTTTTCGGTGGGGCGGTGGGTTCGGAAACATCCTTGATAGGGCCAGTAGATTGTGCTGGAGGGGTAGTGGACCAGTCAGTTGAACTGAAAAACAGTGAGTGAATGGAAAGGAACAGGCTGACTGGACACGGACGGCTCCTCTTCTTCGTCTGGATATAGTAGCTTCAAGCCGTCATCATCTGAGACTTGTTCTCGTCTTCATCCTCAGTGCGGTCATCTTCCACCGCTTTGTCGTCAATAAAATTCGTAGACAATGTATATCGGAACTGAGGAAAGAACAGCCAGACGTTCACATACACAATGTCATGTTTTTTGGGAGCAGCAAGACGGAATTTTGGGCGCTGAGGAGGGGGAGATTTCATAACAGCGTTGGACCTTCAACGACGAGATCTCTGAGGCTTCTATGAGCAATCAAGAGAGGGGTCCGCGGCATCAACGGAAAGGATCCAGGGCAGGGGTTGAGGCCTCAGGGGACGATACGAAAACGCTGAAGGCGTGAATTGACTGGGGAAGAGAAGGGTTACTTTGACGCGACATATAGCAACAGATATTCAACCGACGTGCAACTTCAGATAGTGCACATATTACACGACAAATGAGTGGTTGCACGGGTGCAAGGGTTATTCTGGTTTAATTTATTGATCAACATGATAGTGGTCAAGAGACACAAACCAGATCTTATGGTGAATATAGGAAAAGGAGTAACTGAATGATGCCAAAAAAATTAAGAAAACTGCCGTTAGATTGTAAACATCAGAATGAAGGGAAAGACACACGGGCATGAAGAACATGCTAGCGCTGTTATCGACATCAAGTTGGGCCGTTCAACGACTTGGAAGTTTCCAGCAGAAATTTTAGGATCAACGGCCGAAAAATTGGCAGACAGGAGTGGATCTTCTTTGAGAACTGAGGCGACAATTAGGGGGCCAAGGCACCGTGACGGCAAAGAGATGGAAGCGAGTTGTTTGGCACCCAGAGAAGTAAGGCATGGCCTCTGTTGGCAAATTTTATCAAGGGATAACACCACTGTCGATGATTTCTTGGGGATGAACAACATATACAGAGGGAGTAGCAGGGAGTATACTATGACGAGGCAGTACTGATGGCAGCTGTCCATCAGTAATTGAGTCCGATCAAGATCAATGTTGGAAGGTAATCCGGTCTCCAAGGGCAAGAATATTCCAACCACCATCTTCAACGCTACCACATGGATACTTTGTATGATAATTCTGCTGCAAGTCAGTTTATTGTCATGAACAATGTGCATTGTGTTCACGCAAGGCCAAAAAAATGCGCTGAGATGTGGACGGGGATCATGGAGTCGTTGTCGGGTCAGAATGGGACCACCCCTGCAACAGTCGATGTGAGTTCTTTCACTTCAATGGGGCCCTGTCATTGAACCCGCACATTGTTTCTGCTTCACTTTAGCCCACCAAAATCAGTGTTAAAAAGCGCGAAGATGGCCAGTTTGCCCAAATAATGCTGCCTGGGGAGGACCACAGGATCAAAGGTCTCTTTAGCATCGTTGGTGTACTGAAGGACTTGGAGCTTCCTCCGGTGAAAAAAGACAGGTTTTTGTTACCCCTGACAGTGGTCTAGAGATGAACTGATTAATCACAGTATACGTGGGAATAGGGTACACTACTCCAGGCAACAGGTCTATCGCAAGGTACAATGTACAAGGATTCAAAGATGCTATGTCGAACATCCAGGAACAGAGTTGTAAAAAATAAGAGTGCTAGAGACACCCAATACTGTAGCATACAATGATGTAGTAGTTCATTGTTCATTGTTAGCGGGACAGTGGGAATGGTAAAAATAAAAAAGAAATTCACTCCCCAGGTTTGAACTGTGGACCTCAGAAGTACGCTCGGAATTAGCCGGACACACAGCCACTAAATAGTCACAAAAAATCTAATGAAATCTATGAAAAAGGATTCAACACAGCCACTATTTTCATTGTACTATTAAATCGTAACTGATGATTCACGCAGCTCGCGAAACGATCATGTAAACTTTTAGAAAAGAACGAATACTTATTACATAAGTACTCATAATATGGCTGGGGAAGCAGAAAATGTTCAAGGCTAGGTTGTTGGTGAATAACTTGAAGCAGCTCCTGTCTCTCACGTGCAACCTTGCTTGGGTTGGTGGTTGTTCCACTATACAGTTCATATGAAAGTTTGTGCAGTCTTTCTGCCTGATCTGGAGGGAATTTATCAAGATCTGGCTTGAGTTGAAGGATTTGCTGAAATATGGTAGCAAGCCCCTGCTCAAAAAGCTGGACAGCAGAAATGAGATCAGGAAGTGCAATAGAGGAGCGTGTGGCAGCAGAAGCTGTATGTCCAATACCAAGCCTGCGGATAACATCTTGCCGAACAGGAATGCTAAGACCCATCCAGAGTAGTTCTGGAAGTAGATTAAAGGCAGCTGAATAGGCTGCCACACAATATGTAGGCTGAGATTCCGTTGCAAATAAGGCCCACCTCAGGGCCGCTTGCCAAGATTGTTCAGGATTGGGGGGAGCCCGTGTTTTGAAAGAATCAGCATAATGGCTGTGTACAAGCTCCAGATCTTCTGGTTTGTGAAACTGGTGATAACAATCCATCAAAGATAGGGCAAGCCCTTGCAGGTGATATGCCCTCTCAGGGTGTTCTACAGGAGTCAGATCCATAGCTTCTTGGTATTTTGCAACTGCAGCCTCCAAATCCTTGGTGTCTCCCAACCTTTGATACTGATCTAGCAAGGACATAGCACTGCCATGCAGTCAAGATGCCCTCTGGGGGTGTTCTGAAGGAGTCAGATCCACGGCCTCCTGGTGTTTTGCAACTGCATCCTCCAAATCTTTCATTTCTCCCAGGCGCCGATATCAATGTATGAGGGGTGTGGCCAGGCCCTGCAGTCGAAATGCCCTTCAGGAGTGTTCTGCAGGAGTCAGATCCACAGCTTCCTGGAATTTCTCAACTGCAGCCTCCAAATCCTTCAGGTCTCCCAACTTCTGATACCAATCTGTCAAGGATATAGCCAGGCCCTGCAGCCGAGATGCCCTCTGAGGGTGTTCTGTGGGAGTCAGATCTACAGCCTCCTGGAATTTCTCAAGTGCAGCCTTCAAATCCTTCTGATCTCCCAGCCTCCGATATCAATTTGTTAAGGATATGGCCAGGCCCTGCAGCCGAAATGCCCTCTGAGGGTGGTCTGTGGGAGTGAGATCCACAGCCCCGATCTGTCAAGGATATGGCACTGTTATGCAGCCGAGGTGGTCTGCTGGGGTCAGATCCACCACTTCCTGGAATTTCTGGACTGCAGCCTCGAGGTCATTCAAATCTCCTACATCCCGATATCTCTGAAAAAGAGTTTTGCCTGATGTAGATTGAACATCTGTTGTTAAATGAATGAAATCAATTGCTTTACCACTTTCGGCCTTGTTTCTCAACTCCAAGTCCTTGTGCATGAACAGTTTGAATTGTTATCCACACTGCAGAATTTTGAAACCTCACAGTCACAGCGGGGTTTTGTAGCATATTGGCAGTAGTAGTGTCTTCAAGTCGGTCCATCCCGTGTTTCAAAGGAGAAAATTGATTTGCCACCTGCAGTCGGGAGTGGGAAGCAATTGCCAATTGATGAGATTGTCTGTCCTTATATGCTGGAAAGAAGCGCCCAACTGACAGCTTTCTTGGTTATATCAGCAAGATTCATACCAATGCCGTATTGATTTCGCGCATGTACAATCCGTCTCGTCGTATTTTACTAGATCCGTAGGTGATAGCTGTCCCCGTTCAATCAAAATGTGTCCATTTTTTTCGGTTGACCAATTGAACTTCGGAAGAAGTATACAATTCCACAGCTTCCACAGCATGGTCTCAATTCTTCGACCTGCGATCAACACAATTTCGACGAGGAATCGCCTTGGGGCTGTGGAAATCGTTCATTTGTGCATCCATGCTTAGGCGTAGGAGTAGGCGCTTATTCCCGGCCCCGGGT